>SKCR01024369.1:0-200741 GCA_019454045.1 Zanthoxylum bungeanum | reverse complement strand
AATAGCCAGGAAGTACGTCCTGCTCGAAAGCGAAGAAAAGGTATCCCGGAGGGGGACAACCACCAGAGAAAGGGTGATAAGGAGGGAAGACCACCGGCGACCAGAGAGAGAATTCGGAAATTCAATCCAAGACCCAAAGAATTCAAGCCAATGGCACAGAAGGATCAAGGAAAGAGGCCCACAACTCAGGTAACCACGTGGTTCGAGAGGAGGCTATATCCCTTTGAGCAAGCCACCAGGAGAAATCATCATGGAGATACGGGAGAAAGGCCTCTTAATAGAACCCGACCTCAGAAGGTTTCCCCCAGACAGGAAAAACAAAAAGTCCTACTGCCTACACCACACACAAACGAAAAAGGCACACACCGATGGGTGCAAGGATCTGCGGGAACAAATGGAGGACCTGGCCCGGAACGGGTACCTGAACAATTACATCGACCACGAAATCATGGCCGCCAGACAAGGGCAAGGAATCGAGGGTAAACGTCATCGCAGGAGGAGCAACGCTGGCCGAGGACTCTAACCGGTCAAGAAAGAATTACAGCCGAGCACGGGGAACAGAGGTGCTGAAAACAGAAAAAATCCCAACCCCCAAGGAAATCGGCCAACACCCTTATGTTCACCGATGAAGACGCTCAGGGGTAAGTTTCCCCACGATGACGCACTGATAAAATCAAAGCAACGATCGGCGGCGCGAAGTTGGACCGAATCCTGGTGGATCCGGGGAGCGCAGTAGACATAATCTCCAAAGAGACTTTGGAGGACCTAGGGGTAGAATACACAGCCCTAACCAAAGACAGCACCCCCCTGTACGGATTCGGGGGTTCGACGGTCATCCCCTGGGAAAAATTCAGTTAGCAATGACGATCGGGGCTGCCCCCAAAACCCGAACGTTCATGATAAACTTCGCCGTAGTAGACTGCATGAGCAGTTATCAAGTCATTGTCGGCCGCCCCTTCATGATGAAAACCAGGGCCGCAATGTCCTGTCATTACTTGAAATTAAAGTTCCCCACACGGGAAGGGATCGGAATCGTATGCGGAAGCCAGAAAAAAGCCCGCAGCTGTTTTGCCACTTTCTCGCGAGAAACCCTCTGCGTAGAAAAAGGCACCAAGAAGAGACAGAGAGACGAGGATGACGAGAATACAAGGAAAGACCCTGCTCCTCGGCCCGATAAAACTGCACGGCTCGGATCAGCCGAAGAGTTGGAAGAAGTAAAACTGTTCGGGCCCAGAGAAGAACATAAAATATAGGAAGTCTAGACAAGGCCCTAAGAAAAGACTTGTTGGAATGTCTACAGGAGTATCCCGACGTTTTTGCATGGGGACACAATGACTGCCCGGGATCGACCCTAAATTCATAAGCCATCGCTTGGCAGTAAACCCATTACATAAGCCAGTAAAAAACAGAGAGGAGAATATTCAACACCAGCGGTGCGGAGCAATAGCAACCGAGGTGGAAAAATTGCTGAAAGCCGGTTTCATCCGAGAAGTAAAAACCCAGAATGGGTGTCCAACGTGGTACTGTGAAAAAGTCTAACGGAAAGTGGAGAATGTGCGTAGATTTCACCGACCTCACAAAGCATGTCCAAAAGACAGCTTTCCCCTCCCGAATATAGACCAACTGGTAGATACAACAGCCGCCAAGGGCTGCTAAGCTTCAATGGACGCCTTCTCAGGATACAATCAAGTCAGGATGCACCCTGCGGATGAGGAGAAGACCACCTTTATTACTGACCAAGGGCTATACTGCTATAAAGTAATGCCTTTCGGATTGAAAAATGCAGGGGCGACTTTCCAGAGACTGGTGAACAAAGTCTTCAAACCGCTCATCGGCACGACCATGCTGGTATATGTCGACGACATGATAACAATGTCCGAGGACCAAGAGACCATGTGGCCGACCTGAAGAAAACTTTCGAACTCCTGAGGAAACACAGTTTAAAAGCTCAATCCAGAGAAGTGTGCATTCGGGGTAGCCTCGGGAAAGTTCCTGGGCTACATGGTAAGTTCACGAGGCATTGAAGCAAACCCGCAAAAGATACAGGCCGTGCTAGACCTGAAGTCTCCCCGGACAGTTAAGGAAGTGCAAAGCCTTACAGGAAGAATCGCCGCACTCACCGGTTCTCATCCACGAGCAACCGACAAGTGCCATCATTTCTTCAAAGTCATCAAGAAAGCTCAAAAAGGGGTCGACTGGACACCCGAGTGCGAAGAAGCCTTCCAGCACCTAAAACCAATACCTGGCACAGCCCCCTCTCCTAGCCAAACCCCTCCTAGGGGAGACACTGTATCTATACCTGGCCGTCTCGAAGCACGCAGTAAGCTCGGCACTGGTACAAGAGACCGACCACATCCAGAAACCAGTTTACTACGTCAGTAAAGCCCTGCTGGACGCAGAAACTCGATACCCCACACACGAACTCATCGCCCTATCCCTGGTCCCACAGCTCGACACCCTACGAATCACACACCCTACTTTCAAGCCCATCCAATCAATATACACGGATTTTCCCCTGAGACAAATCTTGCAGAAACCAGAGGCCTCAGGGAGGTTGATGAAGTGGTCATGGAAATAAGCGAGCACGACATCTCCTACCTCCCAAGAACAGCAATAAAAGGGCAGGCCCTAGCAGACTTCATAGCAGAGCTCACAGAACCGCAGGTCTTAGCCGTAGAAGAAGACAGGTGGGAAATGTCTGTAGACGGGTCCGCAAGCTCGCACGGCTACGGAGCAGGGTAGCACTAAAAAGTGAGAAGGGAGAAGAAATACTGCTCGCCCTCAAATTCGCCTTCAAAACTACAAACAATGAAGCAGAGTACGAGGCGATACTGGCCGGACTAAGGCTGTGTACGGTAGTAGGAGTCCACAATGTAGTGATCAGGAGTGACTCTCAGCTAGCAATACAGCAGCTGAAAGGAGATTTTCAAGCCAGAGAACCAGCCATGTAGCTTACTTAGCCGAAGTAAGAAGTGGGTGGAGAAAGTGGGAAACGTACTCTTCAAACAGGTCGGACGAGAAGACAACTGCGAAGCAGAGACTCCCTGGCCAGGCTTGCCTCTTCAATGAAGACAGAAACTCCCAGGGTAATCCCTCTTATATACCTCCAAGAAAGAAGCATAGGGGAGACAGAGGTGGATGTACTAGAAGAAGAAGACAAAGATTCATGGATGCAACAACGATCAGGAGGTACCTGGAAACAAGAGAAACCCCAAAAGATAAAAAGGAGGCCAGGAAGCTGAAGTTCAAGAGCACCAAGTTTTCCCTAATTGGGGGAGTACTCTACCGGAGAGGATACACCGTACCCCTCCTAAGATGCTTAGCACCAGAAGAAGCAGACTACGTGCTCAGGGAGATTCACGCAGGCATCTGCGGAAGCCACGCCGGGGGAAGATCAATCGCCTTCAAAGCCTTGAGGCAAGGATTTTACTGGCCAACCATGCACAAGGATGGCGTGAAGATAGCACGGAAATGCGAGGGATGCCAAAAGAATGCCAACCTCCACCATCAGCCGGCAGAACAGCTGACCACCATATCCAGCCCCTGGCCCTTCGCACAGTGGGGGCTAGACATTATAGGGCCGATGCCGAAAGGACGAGGTCAGGCGAAATATGCAATCGTGGCCATAGACTACTTTACCAAATGGGTAGAAGCAGAACCATTGTCCACCATCTCGGAAAAGAAGCCACGGAGTTCCTAAAGAGAAATATAATTTGCCGGTTCGGAATCCCCCAGCCAATCATCACCGACAACGGAAAGCAATTCGACAGCAAGGGATTCAAAAACTTTGTGAAGACCTCAAGATAACCTTAAAATTCGCCTCGCCGGCCCATCCCAAGTCGAACGGGCAGGTTGAAGCCACCAATAAAACCATCAAGTCAAACCTGAAAGCTCGGCTCGGATCAAGCAAAAGCCTATGGGTCGAGGAGCTACCAGAGGTACTGTGGGCACACCGAACGACCTTCAAGGACTCAACAGGAGAGACACCCTTCTCCCTATCATACGGATGTGAGGCCGTCATCCCGGCAGAGATCGGAATGTCAACCCACCGGGTCCGTCACTTTGAAAACGAACGGAACGAAGAACTTATCAAAAATCACCTCGACCTGATCGAAGAAAGAAGAGAGCAGTCAGCAGTAAGAGCAGCCATCTACCAACAGAGAATGGCCCGATTCTACAATAAGAGAGTTCGGACCCGCTCCTTCCTACCAGGTGATCTAGTGCTAAGAAAAGTAACTCTGAACACCCGACGACCTGAAGAGGGTTCGTTAGGTGCCAAGTGGGAAGGACCTTACAAGATCATTGAGATAGTAAGACCAGGGGCCTACATCCTGGGGCGTCTGAACGGCAAGAGATTGAAGAAACCATGGAACGCCGAGATGTTAAGAAAGTACTTCCCATGAAGATCAACTTTCCTTTCTTCTATTTTCTTTTTTGCAGAAGCCGGACAAAACACCGAACCAGAACAACTGTTGTAAAAAGGGCGGTCCACCTCCAAACATGAATAAAAATTCATTTTTTGACGAAATCCTTTAAATTCGAAAAACGACGGATCAGGGTTGGATTTCGTTCCGCTGAGGCCGTTTGTTTACTTAGCTCGGGTCGGGCGATGTCCCACCGAGTCTGTCTTTGGACTGGGGACGTAACATTCCCCCAGGGCCAAGTGATTCAAACAACTCGGGGTCGGGCGATGCCCCACCGAGTCTGTCTTTGGACTGGGGACGTAACATTCCCCAGGGCCAAGTGATTCAAACAACTCGGGGTCGGGCGATGCCCACCGAGTCTGTCTTTGGACTGGGGACGTAACATTCCCCCAGGGCCAAGTGATTCAAACAGCTCGGGGTCGGGCGATGCCCCACCGAGTCTGTCTTTGGACTGGGGACGTAACATTCCCCCAGGGCCAAGTGATTCAAACAGCTCGGGGTCGGGCGATGCCCACCGAGTCTGTCTTTGGACTGGGGACGTAACATTCCCCAGGGCCAAGTGATTCAAACAGCTCGGGGTCGGGCGATGCCCCACCGAGTCTGTCTTTGGACTGGGGACGTAACATTCCCCCAGGGCCAAGTGATTCAAACAGCTCGGGGTCGGGCGATGTCCCACCGAGTCTGTCTTTGGACTGGGGACGTAACATTCCCCCAGGGCCAAGTGATTCAAACAACTCGGGGTCGGGCGACGTCCCACCGAGTCAGCCGCTTCGGTCTGGGGAGGTAACATTCCCCCAGAACCCAAGTATCTCGCTCAGCTCGGGGTCGGGTTACGTCCCACCGAGTCAGCCGCTTCGGTCTGGGGAGGTAACATTCCCCCAGAACCCAAGTATCTCGCTCAGCTCGGGGTCGAGATACGCCCCACCAAGTCAGCTCTCCGGACCGGGGACATAACTTCCCCCGGGTCCATATGCCTCACTCTTCACGGGTTAATCCAGACCCCTCTAACTCGTACTGACCCCTGATGGGCCTTAAGATTGCAATGATGGCAAGAAGCATAAAAGGAGAAGAAAAAGAAGAAAGAAATAAACAGACATGAATGCATAAATATATATAAATACAAGTTGTAATATTATTACAAGAAAAAGTTAAAAGTGTACATAGGGCCCCGGTAGGGTTACCCTTTCTCATTCATCCCGCGCAGGGGCATGAGCTTCTTCCTCAGTTGGCTCAAATGGCGGAAGGAGCGGCTCGGCAGCAGGAGGAGGAGCTGCGACTTCGGCATCAGGAGGAGGAGCTGCGACTTCGGCATCAGAAGGAGGAGCTACGACTTCGGCAGCAGGAGGAGGAGCTGCGACTTCGGCATCAGGAGGAGGAGCTGCGACTTCGGCATCATGAGGAGGAGCTGCGACTTCGGCATCATGAGGAGGAGCTGCGACTTCGGCATCAGGAGGAGGGATCTCAAGGCAGTCCTCGTCCACGGCAGGAACCCCCGATCCTTCTTCAGGAGGAACCTCATGAGCCAGAATGACCGAGATGGGGGCGGGATCCATCACCTCCTCAGGCGGGGGATGGATCCACTTTTGAAACTCTTCCTCGGAAATGTCCCCCTTACAGTAACTGATGGCCGCGTAGATAGGGTCCATATTCAGGCTCGGCAGCACCATCGGTATCATCTCGGCACAGTCACCAACTCCCTCGAGACGGATGGCCTCCTTCTCGACCTCGAGATCAGCTTCTCTCTTTTCCAGCTCGCTCTCTCTCTCCTCGAGATCAATCTCCCTCTCCTCAAGCTCGGTTTTCTTCTTTTCAAGACTATCTCGGGCCCGTGCAACCTCCTCGTCTTTGTTCTTCAACTTGGCCTCAGCACTTGCTACCTTCCCCTTCAGAACGCCAACCTCAGATTGGGCAACCTTCAGGTCCTCCCTGGCATTATCAGCAAATTTCCTTTCCAGCACAGCAGCTGCTTTGAGAGCCTTGTTCGTTTTGAAATTCTCAACAGCGGCCGCCTCGAGATTCCTGATCACCTCCTCCCGATCAGCCAGCTTTGCCTCCACTTCGGAAAGGCGACTTTGAAGCCTCTGGGCCTGACCGCCCTCGGACAGTAGAGTCAGAAGAAGACCCTTGTTCTTGGCCATAAGGTAGTTGGCCTGCACACAAAAAGAGAGGAAGGAGTCAAATACAAGAAAAGAGAGAACCAAGATCCAAAAAACCGAGAAGGGGAATAAAAATACCTTCGCCATCTGAGAACTCATCTCAGCCACAACACCCTCGGGAGATACATCCTCGTACCTCGAGACCTCCCCCGGGGAATCACCTCGGCCAATTCATTAAAAGCCGGCACTAAGTGAGAGGTAGCCTCCCGGATGCTTTCTCCCAAGTCATCCACCCCGAGGACCACAGGGCCCTTCCGTTTCCTGGAGGAACATTCAGAGGACTTCTTCCCCCTACGAATGTCCTTCCTCTTGACTGGAACAGCTCCCTCGTCTTCTCCTCCTCCTGGCCAACTCGGTCTCCTCGGTCCCGAACTGACGCCTCCTCTTCCTAAGAGATTTCGGCGAACTGGCAAGGTGAGCAGATCCTGATGATTGCACGCCAGAAGGTGAGGACAGCCCCCGAACACTTGTTTGGACTTGTCCAGGAGATATATTCTCAAGAGATCGGTCCGTGCCTGGGAAGTTTCAGCACGGCCGGCCTTCTTCACGGTACCGGCCCACTTTTCAAGGAACTTTGGCCTCTTCGACATGCCTAAACAAAAAAAAGAAAGAAATCAGGGACCGAGCATATAGCAAAGATATCAAACATGATGAAACAAACAGGAAAGATCATTAAACACCATCAGACACCTACCTAACCGGCCAGATACTTCCGGATGGACGGTCTGAATGAGGCCCGACTCAACAAAGGCCGCATCATTAACCAAATTCCTCCAGGGGGCAGCATATCCCCGAGCCCAATGTACCCGCCTCCGAACTGGCGAGAAACCTTTGGAGCATCTCGCCAACAAGCTGGGGGAAACCAGAGAAGTCAAAAACCTAAGAAACTAAGAACGGGAATAAAGAAAGGCAGGAAGGGTATTAAACCCCTAACCTCCCGCTCTGAAAATATCCGGAACCGAGACGTCCTCCTCGAACGATCTCAGGACCCGACCCCAGTCCCCAGTAGCCCAGAACCAAAGGTCTTTG
Source organism: Zanthoxylum bungeanum (assembly GCA_019454045.1). Classification (NCBI taxonomy): domain Eukaryota; kingdom Viridiplantae; phylum Streptophyta; class Magnoliopsida; order Sapindales; family Rutaceae; genus Zanthoxylum; species Zanthoxylum bungeanum. The sequence continues at coordinate 193,132 of SKCR01024369.1, read as the reverse complement.
AAGTTCTTGTTGGAGTCAGGGAGTTTCTGGACAAGGTTGGACGAGCTCATAAGCAGAGAGGTAATACCAACCGTAGTGAGTCTTTGGGTTAGACTTCAAACGATATAACCTTTTCACCTCTTCCAAGCAAGGTACACCTAAACCTGCCCGGTGCCAGACCACATATATGCCGGCTAGGATCCTCCAGCTATTCAAGCTCAATTGGCAAGGGGCAAGCTCCATCCCGGCCAGCATCCAAGCGAAATAGCGTTGCATCGGCAGCCGCAGCCCACATTCAAAAAAGATAGGAAGAAGCGCCACCGAGCCCTCGTCAGGCTGACTAGCACGATCCATTGGACCGGGAACTACTAGAGCAATATCTATTGGAATGCTGTATCGTTGCCGCAATAACGCCAGATCATCCTCGGTTATCTTGGAAGGACGGTTCATATCCAGAGCCGACGGCCCAAGTTCTCCAGGCTCTGGGTCCTTCCGAGGAACCCTCTGATGATAGGAGTCATTTTCGACCTCAGAAGGGGTGGGGGTAGTGTCGAGATCTTCTACACTGGGCGCCCCTGAGCTCGAGGAGAGCTCTTCAGCAGGGAAAGTTGAGATTTTGACAGGCCTTTCGGGGGAAGAATTACTGTCAGACATCCCTGACACCCAGAAAAACAGAGAAAGGGGGAGAATCAGTCTACGAGAAGCTACCCACGGTGCCCGTGCTAAAACTAGATTTGGAGTCTCTAAAGAAGTGCCCTAAAGCAAAACCCAACAAAACCACAAGTCTCTCCCTAAACAAAATAAACAAATAGAACCCACGCACATCAAAAAAAAAAAAAAAAAAAAAAATCGCCCAGAAAACTTACTTGTTCTTCTCAAAAGCAGGAGGTTATACGGTGAGGTGGTGTTCGTTCCTTAAGTGCTCGGCAACGAAGAAGGATGAAGACCGCGGCTTGAGCTTCGAGAACACGGAGTTAAGTGGATCACAAAGAAAAGAAGCAGACGATTGCCGAAAAAATGGGAACAGTGAAACCCTCATTTTTTTTTTTTATAGTCATGACTGGGAGGCACATCACCGTCGGTTTGAGCGGGAACCCAGCGGATGTTTGACAAATGTCGAAAGTTAGAAGAAACCCTAAAAGCTGATTTGATGGGCATTTAAGAAGACATGATAGTTGTGCGTCTCGAGGAAAGATGAACGAAACGGCAAGAAGATTTTTTTTTTTGCATTCTGGGACGACTACCAGCAAGAATAATCAGCACACTCTCTTCATATAGTTCCCGGCACCAACTCGCATACTCGTTGGAACCGAAAACTAGGGGACAGATGTTGATGGTGTTTTCAGGCACTACGGCATTTAAGACAACACAACAAGGACGAAAGGTTGACCGTTTTATTATATAGGGTCGGCAATGACATTCTCAGCATAAAAGGATCGCCATGGCCGACCTCATTCATACCGACCAGATAGCAAGGCGCGTTCAGGAAGGAAGAGCACCCTATTTCTTCGGATAATAAGACAAAATTATCCTACTATCACGGGAAAATTAATGAAATCAGTATCTTGATAGGACAAAAGGAGTAAAGGTAGTTTGAAATGAGGAAACCTTGTAAGAAAATGAGATTGGCTCAACTAGGAAGCCTTGTAGGAGAAGGAGTCTAAATTCTGTTGTTATAAATGGGGGGGAGCATGTGTAAAAGTGCATCGAAAAATCATCACAAAAGTGAGAAATTAGAGTCATAAAAGTTCCGATTTGTAAGAGCAAAAGAGAGGCCTGAGAGGCGTATTTGAGTAATAAAAGAGGACCACCCTGTTCTTGTCCGTGGACGTAGGTCGGATCTCAAAGTCCACCGAACCACGTTAAATCACCTTGTCTGATTGGCGTATTTCTTTGTTTTTCGCTAAGTTTGCTTTTGGTTTCCCGCATAACCAAACAAATTCACAGTTGAAGGAGGGTTCCCTCGGAGGTGATATTCCCGTATTACCCTGAGACCAAAATCCACCGTCAACAAGTATATTTACTATTGCTCGAAGTAATCATGTGAGAAGTTGTAGTTGGTTTCTAACCATAGTACTCTAATTTTTTAAGCTCAGACATTAAGCAAATGCTTTCATGATATATCAAACTCGTTCAAATTCATTAGAGAAATATATTGTTAGTGTCCCAAAAATTGGTATTGACGCCATTCCATTAATGATGATTAATATTAGAAAGTAGATTTCCTAAGATTTTGAGTTTCAGTTTTTTTTAGTTTTCTCTATTTAGCTTTGTTTTTCATTTTCAAGCAGACTTGGATGATTATGGAATGAAACAACTCATATCTCTTCCTATTTCTTTTCCCTCAATTTCTTTCTCTCTCTGGTTCCCCTATGCTCTCTCTTTCATATATTTTTCTTCCCTATCAGTCTATAGTTATATTTGTGGGATGCACATCTTGTGATCACGATTTTATAAATCTAGCACGCAAACGCACGTATCGCTTAAGTAATATAGTGACTATTAGTCGGATGTCGAACCCTCAATGACTTAATATTTATCTTTTTAATACCAAGACTAACCTACTTAACTAGAGCTAAACAATTGATGAGAGAAGGATTGATTAATCTAAAATTAGTTGAAAGATTAAATAAAGCACAAACAATAATTTGGAGATAAAATTTATGCGCGAGAAGAACTTAAGGCTGTAATTTCACCTAAGCAGCACGCAAACTATGAGTCCATACATTTTCCATTCAGTTGAGTTGTCGTTTCTAATTATTAACCTTGAACACTAAATTATTCACAAGCCTTTTTCGATGGTCATGTAAATATACTTAGAATAAATCAATTAACTATATGTCCATGTTAATTAAATTAAACCGAATTCATTAAGGTCAGGTTCTAATCTTAGTTACGTATGCCCTTTAGGTATATGTCTATCTTTTAGGGAAATTTATTCAATGAATAAGATCACACGCTATTATTTCCACGGCTAACCCAAATTTCCTTGTTGGCCAGACAAATAAAATATGCGTTCAAGCACAAAAAATAATAAATAATAAATAATAAACCCAAGAGAACAAAACTATGCAAATAAAATTAATTAAACATTTGGATCCATTATAACCCTAGATTTAATGAATTAGCTACTCACAATATTTGATAATGATATAGAGAAAAGGGAAGAAAAAAACTCTCGTTTCCAGTCTTCCGCTACAAACTCCAATTTCGGTTGCACTTGCCTTCCTTGTCTTGCCTTGCTCTTGGAGGCTCCAAAATATGTTATGAGGCTTGATAGTAGGTTTTGGGACGAACTTATGCTTTTATAGGAGGTCCATGGGTGTTTCCCACTTAAAAATCAGATATAGGGCAAACTAGGCATGAATTTCCTGTATCGCGATGCGTTGCTACTCCCTTTTAAGATTACGTGCATCGTGACTCCAGTTAAGTTGAGTCGCGTCGCGCTTAATTTGCGTGCTATACATGAATCATTGAATTGTGTCGCTGATCTTCGAAATATTTGTTCTGTGGACAGTTTTCTTCGTATGCACGTTGAGTGTTGGGACAAGCATCCTGGCCTCTGAAAAATGACTCAATTTAGCCCCCAAATTACCGATTCATCCCTCATTGAGTCGGTTTAGTCTTGCTATAATTTTAACCTGCGAAACGCACCCAAAACACATCAATTCGCTCATAAACTCCATATCACTCACAAATATTAAGATAAAGAGGTGGGAAATATAGGGATATTAACCACTTATCATCCTGCATCATCTTTGTTACTCCACCAGATACAGACTCATTTTCTCTGGTTAAGGATCCATATCCCAGTGGAACTGGTTTTTCAAATATCAATCTTACTGTCTCTGTAATATAACAGGCCTTTATGAAGTCCCTTACTGAGAAATGGTTGGAGGATTGAATTATCGAAATTTATACACTGCTCACTTTGCATAAATTGGTCAAATTTCAGTTACTATGACCTAATTTGGTTAGCATTTGGAAAGAAATTATATATATTTTTGAAGAAAATTGGCCCAAACTTTTGTTCAATAAAGGAGTGCTTTCTAAATTCTAACCAAATGGGTAATCATTCTGGCTGCAACCTGCATTAACATATGACCGCAACCCTCTTCAGCTTTTGGTGAAGCCATGCTACACACCATTGGTTATATTTACACAAGGAAAGCTGCAAGAGAACTTGGAAAAGACAAACGATACATGAAGGTGCCATTTTTAGCAGAATGGGTGCGAGATAAAGGCCATCAGATAAAATCACAAGTAATGGCAGCATCAGGTACTATAATACTTCATTTAGGGAGTGGTACAATAGGCTTCTAGGCCATTCTTTTTCCCTAGGATTATGCCTTCAAATGTCCTTATTTCATCTCGAATTTGTAGGTGCTGTTTCATTAATTCAAATACAGGAAGACCTGAAGAAGCTGAACGAATTGGAGAACAAAGAAGATAACTTAATGAAAGCCATTGAAGATAAAAAAGATGCCATGCTCCATTCTCTTTGGCAGATCAACGTGGTTGATATTGAGACAACTCTGTCACGGGTTTGCCAAGCTGTGAGTTACATTTCCTTAATCTTAAAATATGTAAATATATGCAGCAAGCCACGACTTTATGTATGCTTCTGGTTCTTCTGGGTTAAGATGTTTTTCAGGTTTACCACACGCCTAATAATATGTTTGAAGGAACATAATTTCTTAATATTTGGTCTGCTTGGGAACTTCAAGTAGACTTGACTTGTATGGATACAAGTGTAAAGGTGCTAAATTCCAAACTGAACCTCACATAGATTACATTATCATTAACAATCCTGTTTTTCTTTATATAGATAATTTGGTATTACCTAGTGAGATGTTTTATGCATATGGTGCCTATGGAGCTTGTTAAATGTCTTAACTAAAACAACGAATTAAAATGAATTGTAAGGAATATTCTAACCGCATATATTGGAGCAGGTTTCTTGACTCCCTACTTGTTTCAGGTACTGAAAGACCCTAGTGTGTCCAAGGATGGATTGAAACTACGGGCAAAAGCGTTGAAAAAACTTGGGACCATCTTCCAAGTGAGTTTAGTTTCCTTCATATGGATTTATGTGTTCTAGAGATTAGTCCTAAAACATTTGTTTCACTGTTTAAGCTATTGTTTGAAATCCTATTAACATCAAATCTTCGTTCGCAGGGTGCCAAGGCTGCTTACAGTAGAGAAAACTGCTTGCGTCATGAAGATGATAACAAGATGAATGCCGCTTCATCATCATAGCCTGTCTCAGTAATTAACAGAAGTTGGCGTCATCTTGATTCATATATGTAGCGTGATGAATTGATTGGTTTTATCTTACAGCTTCATACTGTTTGTTGAATTTTGAAAACCGAGTTCCCTGTTACCTGGATTTTGACTGTTTAAGCCCCTCACCCCCCACTTGATTCATCATTGGCCCTCTGTAGATCGTGCATGCGCATTTTTGTGCTTACCTTTGATGTGATATATTATGATTAATGCTATTCAAGTTCAATATCAAACATGAATTTGATGAGTACATTAAAAAGATAGAGCACTTGAAGTTCCAAATCCACATGTGTAAATATGTTTAGCAAGAGAAATTGATCACACCTCCATTAGGAAACTCTGCTATTATATTCACGAATTTGAATCTAGTGATGAGCTTAGTTATATTAAAAATTTTATAATCTTTGTCATTTCTATTAATAACAATGAATAAAGTTTAGTTAAACACCGAATTCAACTCCATATTTAAAACCTCCATAGGAAGATATTGCATGACATTGTAAATTTTCTATGATCGAGTGCAAGTTGCCATTAGTAAGACAAATGGCAAATGTGGTAGCAATATACAAATAAGTGGAGTATCAATCATTTATATGGTTTGTGCAATATAGCAAAATATTTTCCAATTGCTGGTATATTTGCTCTTGCAAATTGACACCAATCATTTCAAGTTGAGCAGGAAAAAAAGGGTTTGAATTTTAATGATTGAAAATGAGATTGCTCCAAATAAGAACCATTGGAGATGATTGTTAGCGATTTTATATAAGATGCGAACGTACATTTCTTACAAATAGTATAACAAGGATCGAACCCATATGGACCTATTATGAATCTTATTGAATATTAAAATTAGATTTATTCTACTTCTAAGTAAGTGAATGATTAAGAGATTTTATTTTGAGATTAATTGAAACTAAAGTAAATTAACAATTGAAAATATGACTGAGAAAATTTATGTGAGAAAAAAACTTAGGGTTGTAACTTCACCAAGCACGTTAAAATGGTATGCACTTTTTTTTATAATTGAGTGATTGTTATGAATTACTAACCTAGAAATTATCCACAAGTCTATTCCAATGGTCGAGTAAAAGTACCCATCTTAGTTCAATTATTTATATTTATATGATAATTAATCTAAGCCAAACTCATTACGATCAAATTTAATTATGGCTATGCATTCCCTATTAGTATATTCCTATCCTGCATGTAAATCGATTTTACAAAAAACGATCACACATTATTATTCTCAAGACTAAACCAAAACTCGATTTTCCAAATTCATTTAGGTTTATTACGACTATTCTATTGGTGATCAAGCAATAAAAATAATTAAGCATAAAGAAAATAAGCAATCCGATAATAAAAACTCAATGTATTCAAAGATGCATTTAAAATTAATAATTTTTTTATAGGCTCTATTACAATCCTAAAGTAATGAATTAGTTACTAATCATATTCAATAAACTCAAATAATTCATTATTACAAAGTAAGAACACATAATAACTGAAAAGATGAAAGGGGAGAAAAATTTATCGTGAGAATTTCTGCTTCAATCTTCAGTTTGCTGAATTAGATCTATTGTTTTCTATCATGCTATGGGTTTTTTCATCTACATGGAAGGGTAAATGGGATAAAGAAAAAAAATAGCCAGATTCTATAGATGGGGAGCCAAAAGATAAGATGCCATTTTTGGAGGATGCGAGTGATAGATGTGATATGTATCCACTTAGTGTTATGAAATTGGTGTCAACGAAGATGTTGACCATCCAAGAGGTTAGAGAAGAGGATAAGGATTAACGACTTATTATCTTTCACACTCAATGTGTTGTGAACGACAAAGGTTGTTTATTATTATTGATTGAGGAAGTTGCTCTAACCTTACTAGTACATACATGATTGAGAAGTTGAGGTTACCTACGATTAATCACCCAAACTTTTACACCTTACAGTGGATAAATGAAGAGCCAAGTGTTGGTGAGTTTTAACATTAGGGATTATAAAAATGAGATGTTATATTATGTGGTGTCAATGAAAGATTATCATAAATTATTGGGTAGGCCTTAACAATACAATAAGAGGGCTTTGTATGATGATTTTCAAAATAGGTATTCCTTCAACCACAAAAAAAGGACTTTCACTTTGATTCCTTTGAGCATGGTTGAGGTACACATGGAGCAAAGAGAAATAAGGGAAATGATAGCAAAGACTAAGTGTGAAGAGCTTACAAGGGAAAGGGAGGTCGTGAATGGAGAAGAGAAAAATAAAGTTGAAGTGGTTGTGTGTGTTGGGACGGAAAAGAGTAAAGATGAGAGTGTTAATGGCAAAGAAAAAATGGATGGCAAGAAGGGTAAAAAGAAGGTTAAGAAGGGGATGTTAGTGTCTTAGACATGCCCAAGGATCCAAACAAGATTTATGTGTGAATAAAATCAAAGGAAATTGCGGAAAAACTTACAATGATCAGATGAAGTTCAAGACTTTTTCTTTGTTGTATGAAAGCTCCAAGCTTTGTTGAGTTTTCCAAACTCAAGGGTGAGTTTCCCTATCACCTTTCTTTGACTCCTTAAGTGTTAGCTTGGATGAATTTTGCAACAAAATTCAAGACAAGATTGGAGAGTTCACGCCCAAAATGAGGAAGGAAGAGAGAGGATGAATAGTTCACATTTCCAAAAGTGTGTTGACTTAATTTATGTGTGTGTGTTGGCAAAAGATGCCATTTAAAGTGGTCAACTACTTCCATCACAAATTTGACAAGTGATGTGAGTTGTCGGTCTCACCCAATTTTGAATTCTAAATTCAAGTTGGCTTACACAACACACTTTGGGCCCGATTTCGTTTAATCCAATTAAATGAATTTTTCGTCGCTAAATAATTTAAATCCAATTTAATTAAATAATAATTCCAGCAAAATTATTACGAAAGTCGCTTACGAATTAATCCCAAATTAATTCATTCGCTTGAATTAAAATCCAATTTTAATTCCGTATTGAAATCCAATTTCAATTAATATATATGATATATTATTTTAGCCCATTAAATAAATTAAATAGAAAAATCTAATTTAACTATTAAATTTATTTTACCGATTAATTCCATATTAATCGTGCTCTCCCTTCTAGATGAATTTAATCCCAGATAAAATTCTTGTCGCAATTAATCCCATATTACTTCTTCTCTCATAATTAATCCCAGATTAATTCTTACTGTAATTAATCCCAAATTAATTTTCTCTCTCATAATTAATCCCAGATTAATTCTATTCGAGTCAAATGTCATCGGTGAATCTTTGGGAAGCGAACCAAGAGATCCCTTTTAATGTTGGCAGTAAATACGGTCATCGGACTATCCGAACACGTGCGTACATAGAACCACATTCTTACCGATTTACAAGACATGGTTGGCTTCTAGCAAAGCACCGTGCCTACCCAATTCTCCAGAAATATTCAACGAGGAATATATAATTTTTATCAGGCGTAGTATACTATGTATTACGTATTGTGATCCAGTATCGGATGTCACATGCTAGGCCTAGGGTTGGAATTGTGTCTGCCTCGTACGAAGCATATATCGGATCACTAGCAACTAGTCTCTGTAATCGGATAATCATGGCCTAGTCATACTATCCCGATAGCTTCAGGATTTAAGAGTATCAGTTCTGTATCCCTGCGTGATCATCTTCTCCATATGACTTAGGTGATACTTCCATCTTGGCATCACACCCAATACACCACGATTCTCAATATACCCAGAAAAGGCGTACACAGAACCTGTTAAAGCTCCGGACGACCAAAACTAAAGCGTACTGATTTTCGTAAGTATTAGCGATGTAAGTCTCAGGTTAAGACCCTATACACCTATCCTGATTCGGATTCCCTTAGACACATAGTCATACTACCAATGGGATTCCGAGGGGTCTATCTAGAGCAAAGCTGTTCCCGGTCCAACGGCTAACAGAACCTCCTATTACAATTGCATAAGTATCTAATACTTAAATATATGAGAACTATGTCGTTAAGCTTCCATAACACGCACAAGTGTAATACTAGTCTATTCCGCATTATCTATGTCCAGTCTCGATAATACTACGACTGAGGATATTTAATGATTAAACCTTTCGTAGATTAATACTTTCTCATATCTTATTAATCTGGTACTAATCATATGGACTTTTATCATTTATATATCCAAGTAATCCAATTACAAAATGATAAAAGAGAAATTTTCTTTGTCACATAGTTAATTTGTACAAAAATACCATGTTCTTTACAAATAGTGATGCTATAGGTCATAATTGTCCAACAATCTCCCACTTGGCCTATATCAATCACTCAAGTGTCCAATACTTGAACTATGTACTGGTCGCTCGAGCTCATGCTGAGATATAGCTTTCGTCAACGGATATGAAATGATATCATCTGAAACAATCTTTTAGATCTTCACATCGATACGATGTGTGATCTCACGAATCAGATGAAACCGTTAAAGTACATACTTGGATCATTGATGAGACTGTAATTCTTTAGCCTGTACTGTATCCCAGCTCAGCTGCTAACAGAACTACTCCTAATCCAATTAGGAATTTTATAGATCCAAAATGCCTCTTTTGCTGCCTCAGCCGCAGTAATGTATTCCGCTTTTGTTGTTGAATTGGCATCAGTATCTTGCTTGGAATATTTCCAGCTCACTGTTCCGTTATTCAAAGAAAATATGTACCCTTATTGCGACTTACAATCGTCTTTATTGGTTTGGAAAATTACAACGGTGAATCCAGTCACCTCAAGTTCTCCTTCTCCATAGATTAAGAAAGCATCTGTAGTTCGTCTAAGATACTTAAGGATGTTCTTAACATCAATCCAGTGACCGTCACCTGGATCGTCCTGATAGTGATTACAGATGCTCAAAGCATATGAGACACCAGGTCACGTACATGTCTCGCCATGTATGAATTCTCGGAGAGTGCCAACAACTTTTAGATCTATCCTAGTAGATCCTTATTCCTAGAATAAAGGTTGCCTCTCCCAAGTATTTCATGGAGAATTTTAATGAAATCCAAGTTTTCTCTGATTTTATATGGGAATGTTATTGCTTAAAAGCAATACATCATCAATGTATAGGACAATCATTGTTAGTGCGCTCCCACTAACCTTCTTATATACACAAGAATCATCTTCATTTTGAATGAAACCATATGGTAATATGTTCTTATCAAAACGTTGGTTCTAAGAACACAATGATTGTTTCAATCCATAAATGGATCGATTTAACTTGCAAACCTTGTTTGCATGTTATGGCACGACAAAACCGTCAGGTTATTGTATATAAACATCCTCCAAAAGGTTTATGTTAAGGAAAGCGGTTTTGACGTCCATCTGCCATATTTCATAATGAAATATGGAGCATTAGCAAGCATTATCCGAATGGATTTAATCATGGAAACAAGTAAAAGGTTTCGTGATAATCGAAACTATGTTGATGACGATACCCTTTCACTACAAGCCTAGCTTTGTACGTTTGTATGTTGCCATCCATATTTGTCTTCACCATGAAGACTCATTTGCTACCAATAGGCACAATTCCTTCTGGTACATCAACCAGTGTCCAAACTTGGTTGGTATATATGGAATCCATTTCGAACTTCATGGCCTCTTGCCATAAAGCGGAGTCGATACCTTGTATAGCTTCCTCATACGTAGCCAGTTTGTATTCCTCAATAAAATTGATATCTATATGAGGTGAGATCAGAAACCCATACCTCTGAGGTTGGTTTCTGACTCTCTCAGACCTACGTGGTTCTTTTGTATTAGAAGATTGTGGAAGAGTCTTAGCCCTGATGAACTGTTCATGTTCCGTAAGGAATTCGGTGCCAGGAACAGTATCACTCTGATTTTCATCGAGTTTTACTTTCTTCCCTCTTACCACTGTATTTAGGAATTCCTCTTAGGAAAACCGCATAGAGAGCAACAAATATTTTGTTCTCTTGTGGGTTGTGGAAATAATATCCTTTAGTTTCCCTAAAATAACCAATTACAAATAGGCACTTATGAGATTTGGGTTCTATTTTAGTACCATCCAAGCGTTTAATGTATGCCCCGCATTCCCAAATCTTCAGTAATGAGAACCTAGTTTCTTTCCTGTTCAGAATAAGTATTGCACTATTCAATACGTATCCCCTAGAAGGAAATTAGTAGCTCAGTGTGACTCATTTTTTACCTTACCATGTCCAACAAAGTTCGGTTTCTCCGTTCGGACACACCACTCAATTGAGGTATTCCGGGAGGAGTCTACTGTAAAAGAATACCATTGTTGGGTTTTCTAGGTGTGCCAAGAACTAATTAAGTCATGAAATGTGCGAATACAACAAAGTTAAAGTAGCGAAAATACTCACTTTGATCGGATTGGATGCTTCGAAGAACAAAACTTTTCCTCCATGGTGATGAAGCTCTTGGCCAAGGAAGGATTTTGTGCTCCTAGTCTTCAAGCTCCAAGCATTGGTGTGAGGATTCCATGCTCAAGGGTTTGTTTCCCTATCACATTGTATGGACTCTTATGTGTGCTAGCACCAAGATGATTTGCCACAAATCTTCATATTTCTTCTTATGGTTCTCGGCCAAGCCAAGAATAATTGGCCCTAGGCCGAATGGAATGAAGAAGAAAATTGACCACCATGGCCGAATATGGAGAGAAGAAAAATGGCCTCTTGGTCGAATCCATAGAGAGGAGAAGAGAGAAGAATGAAATGGTTTTGTGTGTTAGGATATCAAATAACAAAAATTGAAAAGTCAAATACCAAATAATAAAGTATTGGTATAAGTCTTTCAAACATCATACTTGTGTGTACAACAACACTCTACCATCAACTTCCATCACCATCTATCACTATTCACATCACTCAAAAGTGACTAGTTGTCAATCACTCAAAGTAACGACATCCATCACTTGAATGACTAGTGATTTGACGCTTGATGCGACTTGTGGGCCCAACTTGATTCGAAATGCGAGTGGAACCACAAACACTCCCGGGTTCGGGTTCGTTAATTCCGAATTAACGAATTTTCCATTACGACGTAATTAAATCAAATTTAATTAAATAATTATGCCTAGTAAAATTACTATTCACGTCGCTAACGAATTAATTCTAAATTAACTCGTTTGCCCGAATTAAAATCTGATTTTAATTCCGCGTCGAAATCTAATTTCGTTTAATATATCGAATATATATTAAGTTATCGATTAATTCTAAATTATCATTCTCTCTTTTTAAATAATATTTTATCCTAGATAAAATATCTCCGTAATTAATCCTAGATTAATTTTCTCTCTCATCCAATTAATCCCATATTAATAAAGTGCGAGTCATACGTCATCGGTGAATCTTCAGGAAGCGACCTATGAGATCCTTGGATATGTTGGCAGTAAATCCGGCTATTAGAATATCCGAATACGTATGTACCTAATACTATGTTTTTACCGATTTACAAGACATGGTTGGCTTCTAGTAAAGCACCGTGCCTACCCAATTCTCCTGAAATATTCTTAAAGGAATATTAGATCTATGTCAGGCGTAGTATACGTAGTATTGTGTATTTCGATCCAGTATCAGATGGTCACGTGCAAGGCCTAGGGCTGGAAATGTGTCTGCCCCGTACGAAGCACATATCAGATCTTTGGTAACTAGTCTCTATAATCGGATAACTATGACCTTGTCATATTATCCCGATAGCTGCAGCATATAAGAGCACTAGTTCCGTATCCTACGTGATCATCATCTCCATTATTAATGGAGTGATACTTCCATCTCGACATCACACCCAATACACTACGATTCTCAATATACCCAGATGAGGAGTACACAGAACCGGTTAAAGCCCTGGACGACCAAAACCAAATTATATTGATTATCGCAAGTATTAGCGGTGCAAGTCTCAGGTTAAGACCAAATACACCTACCCTGAAGCGGACTCCCATAGACAGATAGACATACTACCAATGGGATTCCGCGAGGTCTATCCAGAGCGAAACTGTTTTCTGTACCATCGGTAAAACACAACCTCCCATCATACTTTCATAAGTATCCAATACTTAAATATATGAGAACTATGCTATTATGCTCCCACAACGCTCACAAGTGCAATACTAGTCTATTCCGCATTATCGATGTCCAGTCTCGATAATACTACGACTAGGGATGTTTAATGATTAAACCTTTATGGATTGATATTGTCTCATATCATCTCAATTCGGAACTAATCATAAAGACTTTTATCATTTATGTATCTTGGTAATCCAATTACAAATGATAAAAGAGCAATTTCCTTTATCACATAGTTAATTTGTACAACAACACCATGATCTGTACAAATAGTGATGCTATGGGTCATAATTGTCCGACAATCTCCCACTTGGCCTATATCCAATCACTCAGGTGTCTTACACCTGAACTATGTACGGGTGGCTCAACTTCTGCTGCGAAATAGGTTTCGTCACTGGATGTATAAGGTTATCATCTGATGCGATTTATTCGATCATCACATCGCCACGATGTATGATCCGACGAATAAGATGAAACTATATGAAGTACATATCAGATCGTTGATGAGACCGTTAATTCTTTAGCCTATGTTGTAGACTAGCTCAACTGCTAACGGAATTATATCTAATCTAATTAGAATTATTTAGATCCAAAATGCTACTTTTGCTTTGTCAGTTGTAGTAAAATTCCGCTTTTGTTGTTTATTCGGTAACAGTATCTTGCTTGGAAGATTTCTAGCTCACTGTTCTGTTATTCAAACTTTATAGTACCTTTATTATGACTTGTAGTCGTTTTTATCGGTTAGGAAACTTGCAACGGTGAACCCAGTCACTTCAAGTTCTCATTGTCCATAGTATAAGACAACATCCTTAGTTCGTCTAAGATACTAAAGGATGTTCTTAACACCAATCCAATGACTATCACTTGGATTGTCCTGATTGTGACTCCATATGCTCAAAGCATATGAGACACCAGGTCTCGTACATTTCTTAATGTATGAGTTCTCGGAGAGTACCAACAACTTTTAGATCTAACCCAGTAGATCCTTATTCCTAGAATAAAGGTTGTCTCTCCCAAGAATTCTACGGAGAATTTCAATGAAAGCCAAGCTTTCACCGATTGTATTATGGGAATATCATTTCCAAGAAATGACATGTCATCATCTTATATGACAGTGACTTTCAGTGCGCTCTCACTAACCTTCTTATATATACAAGAATCATATTCGTTTTGAATTAAATCATACACCATTATGATTACATCAATAACGATATAGTTCCAAGAACGTAATGCTTGTTTTAATCTATAAATGGATTAATCTAACTTGCAAACCTTGTTTGCATGCTTTAGTACGACAAAATCGTTAGGATGTTGATAAACATCCTCCAAAAGGTTTCCGTTAAGGAAAACGATCTTGACGTTCCGCTGCCATATTTCATAAATGAAACATGCAACATTAGCAAGCATTATCCAAATGGATTCAACCATGGCAACGGATAAAAGGATTCGTCGTAATCAACACTATGTTGATGACGACACCCTTTCTGTATAAGCCTAGCTTTATACATTTGTTTGTTTCCATCCATGTATGTCTTCCTTGAAGACCTTTATAGTACCAACAGACACAATGTCTTACGGTACAACAACCAGTGTCCAAACTTGGTTGGTATACATGGAATCCATTTCGGACATTATGACACTTTACCACAATAGGTAGTCGATACCTTGTATCACTTCCTCATACGTAGTCAGTTTTCCCAATAAGATTGACATCTTTATGAGGTGAGATCAGAAACCCATACCTCCCAGGTTGTTTTCCGACTCTCTCCAACTACGCAGTTCTTGTGTATTTGAAGATTATGGTACAGTTTCATCCTTGATGAACTGTTTGTGTTCCATTAAGGAATTGGTGCCTGGAACAGTATTACTACGATTTTCATCGAGTTTTACTATCCTCCCACTTACCATTGCATATAGGTGTTCCTCTTAGGAATACCGAATGGAGAGCAACAATTAAAATTGTTCTCTTGTGAGTTGTATAAGTACTATACTTTGGTTTCCCTAGGATAACCAATTACAGATAGGCACTTATCCAATTTGGGTTTTAGTTTGGTATCATCCAAACTTATGCCAAGCATTCCCCAATATTCAGGAATGAGAAACCCAGTTTCTTTCCTGTTCATATTTAATATGAATTCTGTCTAACAGATTTTCATGGAACCTTATTCAAAATAAGTATTGCACTGTTTAATGCTTATCGTTTGAAGGAAAATGGTAGCTTAAAGCGACTCAAGATTAACCTTATCATGTCCAATAAAATTTGATTTCTCTGTTCGGACACACTGTCAAATTGACGTATTTCGGGAGGAGTCCTCTATGAAAGAATACTATACTCTTTCATTTAGTCAAGAAACTTATTGCTTAAGTATTTTCCATCTTAGTCTTACCGTGACGGTTTTAATACTTTAGCCGATCTGTAAGTCTACTTCATGTCGAAACTATAAAAGTTTCCGATTCGTGTTTCAAAGGAAACATATAACCAAAACGCGATGCCACATCCGTAAAGGTCACGAAATATTCATATCCACCTCTAGCATAGCTAGATATGGGCCCACTTATGTCACTATGAACGAGGGCTAACAGATCGATGACACTTACACTTTTACCAAGTAAAAGATATTTTAGCCGCTTTGCCCAATAAACTAGATTCGTAGACATCATTTGAATAGAATCAAATCCGTCCTAGTATCCACTCTTCAAAAGTGTGGATATACGAGTCTTGTTAAATGTGTCACAGATAACATTGCTACATATAAGTCTTATCTGATCAAATCAGTTTGAGCTACTTATTTGTCATGTTATATGTTTGAGATTTATTTATATTCAAAATATAAATACTGTTATTCACATCTAATGTGTTTATCTCAATATCATCTTTATAAAATAACACACTTTAGTGTTCTAGAATATAAAGGTATACTCGCAACGAGTTATACTCGATATAGAGATAATATTTCTAGTCAAACTAGATACATTTAACAGTTTCCTAATTTAAGTACACACCCGAAGGGTAGTTCCTAAACTTAGGTATCTACGGTTAAAACAGCGACTCTCGTCCCGTTTCTGATTCACAGATAAATATCATCTGAAGTCAATATCCTGCTAATAAGTAGATTATGCCCATCAGTACATATTTATGTACCACACTTAGTATCTAAAATCCAATTTTAATACTAGTATTGAACATGTTTATGACAAACATACTTGAAGTCAGAGCCTTGTCCTTTCTTCTATTCCTTCATGTCTGCCTTGTCCACACGGCAGTCACGCTTCCAATGGATTAAGCACTAAAATTATCATCACATGTATCTTCCAAAGATCATGCTCTACTATTTGCTTAACTCCGGGCTTAGGACCGAGATGTCATTTTATCAAATAAAATAACTTCTCGGTTTTTCAAGACTATCTTGAGGTATTATTCCCGATTTGAAAATTAAACCATTTAAATAAATTTTCATCCAGCTCAATCTTTCAGTTTTATCTTGATTCTAATAGTCCAACTATTTAATCAACGATTTCAGGTACATATAAATATAATGATTACTATAGTCCAACTATATAATAAACTATACTTTGATTGGTTTGAATACAGTCCAACTATTTAATTAAAACAACATTTGTATATTTTGACGAATAATGAAATGAGCGCGTATGACAAGTATCTAAACGAAATTGCAAATCTAATACTTGCCTCTCACTATTTTTCGACGAGCCTCTAACCCTCTGTTGAGTACTCGGGAAACCTAGTTTCCTAGTGGGCTAGGATCCCGTTAAATAACACACAATCTTGACTTTGGCCAACAAATTGTATGATACTTAACTAGGTAGATCTCTAAGATCAATTGGATCCTATCTAATTCCTAGATCCAGTAGGTGGACATCGAAGTCCGAAACATATATCTTATATATGCCAATATATTCAATATATTCCCTAACCTTTTTCCTCTGAATCAATTAAGCCTTGGCTTTGGCACAACAAACTTAATGATCCCAGTTAAGCGGAACCCATTGACCTTGGAAAGCTTCGTAATCAATGTCGATGGACAAGAAGTGATCTTGACTTTGGCCAACAAATCACAACTTGGACAAGACACCGATATGGAACAAAACCTTCATGATTCAAACACATCCGCGATTGATAAAGGCCTTGACTTTGGCCAATAAACCAATGCCAATCTTGGATCTTGAGTAAGAATCACTCAATGGAAGGAAAAATGCTTAATATGTTTTGAGGGTTTTTCGCGTAAATTGGCAACCAATTTATTATCTTTGTTAAGGTCTCATCATCATACACCCTTAAACATGCATTCTAAAAACATAATAAGGCGTGTATAAATAAATATAATAATGATATGCGGATGGATACATAAAATATTTTTTTTCCTATAACAAAACTCTCCATTTCCTCTCTCCCACTAGCACAACTTCTACCCAATTACATAACACTTCTAGAGAAACCTCATTTACATTGAGGGGAATAGATGAGAAGAGAAATACAATGAGAAATGAGGTAATAGGCTGGACACGCAGGTCCAATTTAATAAATTCTAAATTTATTATAACAATTTCCAAAGTTAAAGTAGTGAAAATACTCACTTTGATCGGATTGGATGCTTCGAAGAACAAAACTTTTCCTCCATGGTGATGAAGCTCTCGGCCAAGGAAAGATTTTGTGCTCCTAGTCTTCAAGCTCCAAGCTTTGGTGTGAGGATTCCATGCTCAAGGGTTTATTTCCCTATCACCTTGTATGGACTCTTATGTGTGCTAGCACCAAGATGATTTGCCACAAATCTTCATATTTCTTCTTATAGTTCTCAGCCAAGCCAAGAATAATTGGCCTTAGGCCGAATGGAATGAAGAAGAAAATTGGCCACCATGGCCGAATGTGGAGAGGAGAAAAATGGCCTCTTGGCCGAATCCATAGAGAAGAGAAAGAAAGAAGAATGAAATGGTTTTGTGTGTTAGGATATTAAATACCAAAAATTAAAAAGTCAAATACCAAATAATAAAATATTGGTATAAGTCTTTCAAACATCACACTTGAGTGTACATCAACACTCTACCATCAACTTCCATCACCATCTATCACTATTCACATCACTCTAAAGTGACTAGTTGTCAATCACTCAAAGTGACAAGACATCCATCACTTGAATGACTAGTGATTTGATGTTTGATGCGACTTGTGGGCCCCACTTGATTCGAAATGCGAATGGGCCCGCAAACACTCTCGGGCTCGGGTTCGTTAATTCCGAATTAACGAATTTTCTGTTGCGACGTAATTAAATCAAATTTAATTAAATAATTATGCCTAGCAAAATTACTATTCACGTCGCTAACGAATTAATTCTAAATTAACTCGTTTGCCCGAATTAAAATCTGATTTTAATTCTGCGTCGAAATCCAATTTCGTTTAATATATCGAATATATATTAATTTATCGATTAATTCTAAATTAATCGTTCTCTCTTTTTAAATAATATTTTATCCTAGATAAAATATCTCCGTAATTAATCCTAGGTTAATTTTCTCTCTCATCTAATTAATCCCAGATTAATAAAATGCGAGTCATACTTCATCGGTGAATCTTCAGGAAGCGACCTATGAGATCCCCGGATATGTTGGCAGTAAATCCGGTTGTCGGACTATCCGAATACGTACGTACCTAATACTATATTTTTACCGATTTACAAGACATGGTTGGCTTCTAGCAAAGCATCGTGCCTACCCAATTCTCCAGAAATATTCTTAAAGGAATATTATATCTATGTCAGGCGTAGTATACGTAGTATTGTGTATTTCGATCTAGTATCGGATGGTCACGTGCAAGGCCTAGGGCTGGAAATGTGTCTGCCCCGTACGAAGCACATATCGGATCTCTGGTAACTAGTCTCTATAATCGGATAACTATGACCTTGTCATATTATCCCGATAGCTGCAACATATAAGAGCACTAATTCTGTATCCTACGTGATCATCATCTCCACTATTAATGGAGTGATACTTCCATCTCGACATCACACCCAATACACTACGATTCTCAATATACCCAAAAGAGGCGTACACAGAACCGGTTAAAGCCCTGGACGACCAAAACCAAAGTATATTGATTATCGCAAGTATTAGTGGTGCAAGTCTCAGGTTAAGACCAAATACACCTACTCTGAAGCGGACTCCCATAGACACATAGACATACTACCAATGGGATTCCACGGGGTCTATCCAGAGCGAAGCTATTTTCCGTACCATCGGTAAAACACAACATCCCATCGCACTTTCATAAGTATCCAATACTTAAATATATGAGAACTATGCCGTTATGCTCCCACAACGCGCACAAGTGCAATACTAGTCTATTAAGCATTACCGATGTCCAGTCTCGATAATACTACGACTATGGATGTTTAATGATTAAACCTTTATGGATTGATACTGTCTCATATCATCTCAACCCGGAACTAATCATAAGGACTTTTATTATTTATGTATCTTGGTAATCCAATTACAAATGATAAAAGAGCAATTTCCTTTGTCACATAGTTAATCCGTACAACAATACAATGATCCGTACAAATAGTGATGCTATGGGTCATAATTGTCCAACAACCATACTCTTTCAAGTAATCGAGAAACTCATTGTTCAAGTATTTTCCACCACGGCCCAACCTTGATGTTTTAATACTTTTGCTGGTCTGTTTTTCTACTTCGTGTTGAAACTCTTTGAATTTATCAAAAATTTTCGACTTGTGTTTCATAAGATACACATAACCATAACGCGATGCAACATCCATAAAGGTTATGAAGTATTCATATCCATCTCTAGTCTGGCTAGATACTGGCTCACATACGTCACCATGAACAAAGGCTAACAGCTCGGTGGCACATACACCTTTACCGCTAAAAGGCATTTTAGGCACTTTGCCTAATAAACTAGATTCGCAGAAGTCATATGAATTTGGATCAAATCCGTCCAAGTATCCACTCTTCGAAAGTGTGGATATACGAGTCTTGTTAATGTGTCTCAGACAACAATGCCACATATAAGTTTCATCCGTGTTACTTAGTTTGAGCCTTTTGTTTGTCATATTTATATGTTTGAGATACATTTATATTCAAAATATAAATACTGTTATTCACATCTAATGTGTATATCTCAATAGCATCTTCATAAATAAAACACCCAGTGTTCTAGAATATAAAGGTTGAAGGGGTTTTAATACGGGGTGAATCCGGTAACGCAGCGGAAGCGGCGAAAATCGTATTTTCAGATTTCAAAACTTTTTCTCGGATTAAATAAATAAACATATTTATTTAATTACCCAATAATCAAATAATGAAATAAAATTTCAATTGAATCAAATTCAAGTGAAATTACCAAATTACCCTTATATGGTATTTCGTCCATTTTAGTCCGAAATTGATCCAATCAATTTTGAATGATTCTAAATCATTTCTAAGATGGACTTTGCATGTTCAAAACAACAAAAACACCAAACACACAAAATCCCCTAATTTCCTTCACAAGGCCGAGAGCCTCCATTTGGGGACATATTGACCATTTGGTCATTTCATGTCTCAAAACTCATCTTAATGAAATCCAATCAACATGAAACTTTGTATGCATCATATACAAACCCAAATGCTCAACATATCTCAAAAGCCCCAAATTCGGAATTGGTTATAAACCCTAATTTCTCAATTTCAACAAATTGGGCAAATTGGACTTAATACACCAAATCAATTACTTCAATCATCAATCTTACATCCAATTCAAGTCTCAACACAATGAAACAACTCAAGATCAAATCTAGGTCATTTAAGAGTGGGTCAACAACTCTAGAATAGCAACATGGTTTCATAAACCTTAAAAGATTACATATAACTACAATAGTCATACACTTCTTCATCACACATGCTTAACACTTTCATCAAAACAACCATCAACAAAAACCACAAGAAATAAAGAAAGGAACATCCTAAGAATATCACATATTAAAGCCTAGTAACAAAAGGAATAAATTCCTTACTAATAGCAAGTTCAAGAACTTACTAAAAATCCAAGCTTTTTGATGTTTAACTTTCTTTCTCAAGCTTTCTTTTGGCTTCAACAATGGTGTCTTCTTTTAAAAGTGTATTAGGTTAAATGAAATGAAAAGCAAATGAAACAATATATACTTCAAAGAAATAAGCCTTGGCCGAAATCATCAAAGGCATATAACAAATTTCATTTCAATTTCATTTCATTTGCATTTAGTTAAAGTAAATTAAATATCTAAATATGCTTTATAGATATTTATCTACTTTAATTAATGCAACTTTAATCATTACAAATTAAATATCTAAATATAAGATATTTATATTTTAATTATATCAATTATTTAACAATTAAATAATTAATTAATTAATTAAATATAAATATCTCAAATATATGTATTATATTTACATTAAATATTAAATACATATATTCATTTATGATATATGTCAAATATCTCAATTTGACATTTAATTAATGTGTATTTAAAATAATCAAGTATTAAATGTAAATACACAACAATCTTGTAAATGACTATCGGGTCCCTACACGAGTATTTTGTGTTAACCTTTAAACGACTTTATAAACAATCAGTATTGTTTTAATGTTGCTCTAGTGCTCTACGAGTTTATTTCATTATTGAGACTCTCTAGATTCAGGCATATTCGTCACGAAATCCAATTTCGTGTCCATAATTTATCCACCCATAAATTATGACGATCACAGATAAACTGGCTGAATCATACAGGTCGAGGTCATGGCAGATGTTTAATTCCTCCGTCACAGGTATCCGGATTTATCCCAGAGATATAGATGTAAACGTCAAATCTCTATGGGGATTATCCAGTCGACTATTCTATTAGCAATTCTCATAAGAATGTTTAGAACTAGCTTCTAAACTTTACCACGGGCCCATGGATTTATCTTATTGCTAATTGTATGGACTACCTATGCTCTGGTACACAGAACTGACGGATCCTATTGACACACATAGGACACACTGAGGATCTATCTACACCAACGAACAGGCGGAGGTCTGATCTAAATAGATCGGTGACGTGACTGCCATCTAAGTGTAGAGGATGTCTCATGTGCCCACTATGGCATCTCAAGTCTAAGAATCACAAGTGCTACTCAACCCAAGAAGATTCTTATTGACGTTGGTGTACCATCCATTAAGAATCTTCGGTGAGTCGTTCAGTGTTTATCCGCTATAAAACCCTACAGGTCTATACCAGTCTCCAAGACTTATGGTTCATTGAGAAACCATTGGAATCATATATTCCAGTATACGACTTGTACCGGTCTCAACGGGTTACTTTGCTGACCAAGCAGTGTAAACCTTGACCAGGAACTGTCTGAGAATGACAACGTCATGATACGTGTCAATGTCCGTTGCGACACTTTTGCAACTGTATCATGACTAATCATTCTAAGGTCATTACGTCTTTACCAAATTATAAGATTTATTATATTAAAGAAACTGCATATATTATTCATAATAATATTGTTTTACAGAAGTATTTACAAGGAAATACAACCGGGAATTGGCGTTGTGAGCACCAACCCCAAAAAAAACTCCCACTTGCTCTAGTGCAAATAACGATTGTATCTAATACCCATCGACTCCACGTGTTTATCAAACAGCTTCGGAGGTATGGCCTTCGTCAACGGGTCTGCTACATTGTCTTCACTCGGTACCTTGCACACGACAATATCCCCTTGTGACACAATCTCTCGAATGATGTGGTACTTACGTTCCACATGCTTCGACTTCTGATGCGCCCTAGGTTCCTTTGCTTGCGCAATGGCTCCAGTATTATCACAGTATAACGGAATCGCATTCACGATACTTGGGACAACCCAATTCTGTGACAAAATTCTTTATCCACACAGCCTCTTTTGCGGCTTCAGAAGCT
The DNA here is from genome assembly GCA_019454045.1 of Zanthoxylum bungeanum. Lineage (NCBI taxonomy): Eukaryota > Viridiplantae > Streptophyta > Magnoliopsida > Sapindales > Rutaceae > Zanthoxylum > Zanthoxylum bungeanum. The sequence goes on along the minus strand of SKCR01024369.1, from coordinate 169,829 downwards.
GCAATATATTCCGCCTCAGTGGTGGAATCAGCTGTAGATCCCTGCTTGGAACTCTTCCAACAAACTGCGCCTCCGTTAAGGGTAAAGACAAATCCAGATGTAGACTTTCTATCATCGGGATCCGATTGGAAATCGGAGTCTGTATACCCATTAACTTGCAGTTCGTTTCCTCCATAAATTATTAACTTATCCTTAGTACCTTTAAGATACTTGAGGATATGTTTAATGGCCATCCAATGGTCATTACCTGGATTGGACTGATATCTGCTAGTTACGCTAACAGCGAAACTGATATCAGGCCTTGTACATAACATGGCATACATTATGCTGCCCAAACACGAAGCATAAGGTTGGCTAGACATTCTAACCTTCTCATCTTCTGTTTGTGGACTCATCTTCTTTGAAAGATGAATCCCATGTCGGAACGGTATGTTTGCTGTCTTACAGTTAACAAAATTATACCGTTCCAAGATCTTATCTATGTACATTGATTGGGATAACCCAATCAGCTTCCTTTGTCTGTCTCTATAGAGTTTTATCCCTAAAACATAGGAAGCTTCTCCCAGGTCCTTCATGGAGAAATTCTTACAGAGGTACGCTTTAACGCCTTGTAACATACCTAAATCATTCCCAATGATTAGGATGTCATCAACATACAGGACTAAAAATATGACCATGCTCCCACTGGCCTTCTGATATACACAGGATTCTTCTGAATTCTTGAGAAAACCAGACGATCTAATAATCTCGTCGAATCGAAGATTCCAACTTCGTGAAGCTTGTTTGAGTCCATAAATGGACTTCTTAAGCTTACATACCATGCCCGAGTTTTCGCTGGATGCAAAACCTTCCGGCTGTTCCATATAGATTTCTTCATCAAGAAATCCATTTAGAAAAGCCGTTTTGACATCCATTTGCCAAATCTCGTAGTCATGATACGCAGCTATAGAAAGCAAAATCCGAATAGACTTAAGCATTGCAACCGGTGAAAAAGTCTCATCGTAGTCGATGCCAGGTCGCTGCGTGTAACCTTTTACAACCAGTCGGGCCTTGTAAGTTTCAACCTTACCGTCAGGCCCTCGCTTCCTCTTGTAAACCCATTTACAGCCGATAGGAACAATTCCCTCTGGAAGCGGAACCAAGTCCCAAACTTGATTCTCATGCATTGAGTCTATCTCGGATTTCATGGCACTTTGCCATTTCACGGAGTCGATGTCCAACATCGATTCTCTATAGGTGAAAGGATCTGTCTCTTCTATTAAGAGAACATCCAGACTCTTTTCTTGTATCAAATACAAGCGTTCAGGAGGTCTAGATACCCTTTGTGACCTACGGAGTGTGTTTGTTGAAGGTCCTTCATCTACTTGAACTTCAGGTTCCTCCGTTGGTTCATTGTTTTCAGGTTGTACTTCATCAAGCATAACCTGTCTATGATCACCACCTTCTGACAAAAATTCTACTTCTAGAAACTTTGCGAAGCGAGCTACGAATACATTTCGATGCTCGGTATCATAGAACAGATATCCCCTGGTATTCGGAGGATATCCAATAAACCTAAACTTTTGCCCTCGAGGCGAAAGCTTACTTTGCTGAGTCACCCTGACATAGGCAGGACAACCGTAAACCTTAATATAATTAAGATTCGGTTTCCTACCGAACCATATCTCATACGGTGTCGTAGGAACAGCTTTTGAAGGAATCTTATTCAAAAGATGTGCGACGGTTAAGAGAGAGTAGCCCCATAAATAATAGGGCAAATCTGTGAAACTCAACATTGATCGGACCATATCCAATAAAGTCCGATTTCTCCTCTCAGATACACCATTGTGTTGTGGGGTACCTGGAGGAGTGTATTGAGCGAGAATCCCATTCTCCTTCATATAATCAATGAACTCACCACTCATATATTCGCCACCTCGATCAGATCGAAGGCATTTAATATATTTCCCAGTTTGTTTTTCTACTTCATTTCGGAATTCTTTGAACTTTTCAAAAGTTTCCGATTTATGTCGCATCAAATAGACATAACCGTACCGTGATAAATCATCGGTAAAGGTAACGAAGTATGAATAACTACTGTGAGCAGTTTGACTTAGTGGACCACATACATCAGAATGTACGAGTTCCAGTAAGTTTGTGGCTCGGTGTCCAACACCAGAAAATGGGGCTTTAGTCATTTTACCTTGAATACATGATTCACAGGTTGGAAAGGATTCAATGGTGAGATTTGGTATCAAACCATTCCTAACCATTTGGTTAAGGCGTTTAGCCCCAATATGACCTAGCCGCATATGCTAGAGTTCAGTATTATTAATATCAGGTAATCTACGTTTATTAATTCCAGAACTTAATATATCTTTTGATGTTTGCAGTGTATAATGACCATGCAAATTTGGACAACTAAGGATCTGAATATTATTTTTATCATATAAATACAAAGAACTATTCTTAATATTAATACAAAAGCCTTCTGTATCTAATACAAAAAGGGATATAATATTAGCCACACATCCTGGCACAAAATAGCAATCATTTAACAAAAGTGTCCCATTCGGCAATGAGATCTCGCATACTCCCACTGCAACTGCATCCAGTGAGTCTCCACTCCCGAATCGCAACTGCATCACTCCAGGCTTCAGCCTCCTACTTTCCTTCAGCACCTGCAACGTATTGCAAATGTGAATGGGACAAGCAGAATCTAAAATCCAGTTGGATGTAACGGCTTCACAAGCCAAAGATATATCAATAACTGGAAAAATAAAAGTACCTGATGTCGATGCTCTCTCCCTCCTGATCTGGGCAATGTAATCTGGACAGTTCCTCTTCCAGTGCCCGACCTTACCGCAGTGGTGGCATTTGTCCTCAGAAGCCCTCTTGGGCTTGGCTATCTTCGGCTGCTGTTGAGGACCAACTGCCTTCTTCTTCTTCTTCCCCTTCTTATTCTTTCCATTGGACATTCCTTGGGAAGAAGCTGAAAGTGAAGTAGATCTAGGAGGGCGTGTTGGTAATCCCTTCTTAAGGTCCTCCTCTGCCGTGAGCAACATCCTATGTAGCTCATGGTAGGTGCAGACAGTCCCGTGCATGTTGAAGTACATCACAAACTGTCGGAATGAAGCTGGCATAGAACCAAGAATGACACTCCTCCCGAGGATGTCATTGGGGATGAGATTATGTTGCCTCAATTGATCGATCAAATCGATCATATGAAGAACATGCGGGCTAACTCTTTGCCCCTCATCCAGACGCGCATGGAACAGTTCCATGGCCACTTTATGAACAATCACTTGTTCTTGGTTCTCGAACGATTGTCTTAATCGCGTCATCATACTGTAGGAATCAATCATACCATAGTATTGCTGTTTGAGTTTCGGAGAGAGCGAACTTAGGATGTATGATTTGACTCTCAAGTCATCATCCTTCCAAGTTTCAAAAACTCGGCGTTCCTCTTCCGAAGCCTCCTCACCCACTGCAAGGGGCAAAGGGCCCTCAAGTACATATCCCAACTTCTCGGAATCGAGGACAATCCTCAAATCCATTTCCCAGTCCGTAAAGTTTTCAGCGCCTTTCAGTTTGTTCGCATCTAGCATACGCGCAAACTGGTTTGTGGATTGACCCGCCATCACAAATCTATCATATAGATCACGAAAAACGGTTAGCAGAATAAAAACAGTTTCATATATTATCAAAAGCATAAACTAGATCATGGATTTTTAATCTAATATGCCCCTCCCACTAAATCATGCATTACTGTAATCCCAACACAGAATACAAATATTCAATAATTAAATTAAATATAAATAGTGAAAAGTGGACCCCGTGAATATATTTCAGCTCACAGCAGAGGCACGGTCTCGCTTACGTATATTCATCAGGTAGACAACTCACTTGTCAATCACTCAACAGTGACTCCTAAATACCCGGTCCTGGCCGTTTCTCGTTGTCGCTGCGGAGGCAGGCCCACAAGGAGACGTACCAAGGTTAAACTCGTCAATGATAAACTCAAGTTACTCACGTAATCCTGACAGCTAGGGCACGTTCAGAATTCCGCTTTTACTTGAATTTACCTTGTATCTGATATACGTTCGGTATAAATAAATCTTTATCGGCTACACCCTCACAGCAGAGGCACGGTCTCGGATGTAGTCACAAAGAGATATTCATAAACCGTATTGACGAGACGGACCATATAACATGCATCAAATACATAATTACAATAAAACCTTATTATAAGGGATTTTCCGCTAAGTGTCATACACCCTAAATCTAACCGATTCAGTTTCTAATAAGCATGCATACAATCAAGGAAAGATGATTAAAATATAGCCAAACATTTTAAACGGCCTAGAATCAGACTCGCTCTGATACCATTTTGAAGGGGTTTTAATACGGGGTGAATCCGGTAACGCAGCGGAAGCGGCGAAAATCGTATTTTCAGATTTCAAAACTTTTTCTCGGATTAAATAAATAAACATATTTATTTAATTACCCAATAATCAAATAATGAAATAAAATTTCAATTGAATCAAATTCAAGTGAAATTACCAAATTACCCTTATATGGTATTTCGTCCATTTTAGTCCGAAATTGATCCAATCAATTTTGAATGATTCTAAATCATTTCTAAGATGGACTTTGCATGTTCAAAACAACAAAAACACCAAACACACAAAATCCCCTAATTTCCTTCACAAGGCCGAGAGCCTCCATTTGGGGACATATTGACCATTTGGTCATTTCATGTCTCAAAACTCATCTTAATGAAATCCAATCAACATGAAAGTTTGTATGCATCATATACACACCCAAATACTCAACATATCTCAAAATCCCCAAATTCGGAATTGGTTATAAACCCTAATTTCTCAATTTCAACAAATTGGGCAAATGGACTTAATACACCAAATCAATTACTTCAATCATCAATCTTACATCCAATTCAAGTCTCAACACAATGAAACAACTCAAGATCAAATCTAGGTCATTTAAGAGTGGGTCAAAACTCTAGAATAGCAACATGGTTTCATAAACCTTAAAAGATATATATAACTACAATAGTCATACACTTCTTCATTACACATGCTTAACACTTTCATCAAAACAACCATCAACAAATGCCACAAGAAATAAAGAAAGGAACATCCTAAGAATATCACATATTAAAGCCTAGAACAAAAGGAATAAATTCCTTACTAATAGCAAGTTCAAGAAACTTACTAAAAATCCAAGCTTTTTGATGTTTAACTTTCTTTCTCAAGCTTTCTTTTGGCTTCAACAATGGTGTCTTTCTCTTTTAAAAGTGTATTAGGTTAAATGAAATGAAAAGCAAATGAAACAATATATACTTCAAAGAAATAAGCCTTGGCCGAAATCATCAAAGGCATATACAACAAATTTCATTTCAATTTCATTTCATTTGCATTTAGTTAAAGTAAATTAAATATCTAAATATGCTTTATAGATATTTATCTACTTTAATTAATGCAACTTTAATCATTACAAAAAATATCTAAATATAAGATATTTATATTTTAATTATATTAATTATTTAACAATTAAATAATTAATTAATTAATAAATATAAATATCTCAAATATATGTATTATATTTACATTAAATATTAAATACATATATTCATTTATGATATATGTCAAATATCTCAATTTGACATTTAATTAATGTGTATTTAAAATAATCAAGTATTAAATGTAAATACACAACAATCTTGTAAATGACTATCGGGTCCCTACACGAGTATTTTGCGTTTAACCTTTAAACGACTTTATAAACAATCAGTATTGTTTATAATGTTGCTCTAGTGCTCTACGAGTTTATTTCATTATTGAGACTCTCTAGATTCAGGCATATTCGTCACGAAATCCAATTTCGTGTCCATAATTTATCCACCCATAAATTATGACGATCACGGATAAACTGGCTGAATCATACAGGTCGAGGTCATGGTAGATGTTTAATTCCTCCGTCACAGGTATCCGGATTTATCCCAGAGATATAGATGTAAACGTCAAATCTCTAGGGGATTATCCAGTCGACTATTCTATTAGCAATTCTCATAAGAATGTTTAGAACTAGCTTCTAAACTTTACCACGGGCCCATGGATTTATCTTATTGCTAATTGTATGGACTACCTATGCTCTGGTACACAGAACTGACGGATCCTATCTTGACACACATAGGACACACTGAGGATCTATCTACACCCAACGAACAGGCGGAGGTCTGATCTAAATAGATCGGTGACGTGACTGCCATCTAAGTGTAGAGGATGTCTCATGTGCCCACTATGGCATCTCAAGTCTAAGAATCACAAGTGCTACTCAACCCAAGAAGATTCTTATTGACGTTGGTGTACCATCCATTAAGAATCTTCGGTGAGTCGTTCAGTGTTTATCCGCTATAAACACCTACAGGTCTATACCAGTCTCCAAGACTTATGGTTCATTGAGAAACCATTGGAATCATATATTCCAGTATACGACTTGTACCGGTCTCAACGGGTTTACTTTGCTGACCAAGCAGTGTAAACCTTGACCAGGAACTGTCTGAGAATGACAACGTCATGATACGTCAATGTCCGTTGCGACGCTTTTGCAACTGTATCATGACTAATCATTCTAAGGTCATTACGTCTTTACCAAATTATAAGATTTATTATATTAAAGAAACTGCTATATTATTCATAATAATATTGTTTTACAGAAGTATTTACAAGGAAATACAACCGGGAATTGGCGCTGTGAGCACCAACCCCAACAAAGGTATACTTGCAATGTGTTAAACTAGATATAAAGATAATGTTTCTAGTAAAACTAGGTACATTCTAATAGTTTCCTAATTTAAGTACATGTCCAAAGGGCAGTTCCAAAACTTAGGTTCCCACAGCCAAAATAGCGACTCCCGTCCCGTTTCTGACTCGTAGATCGATCTCATATGAAGCTAGTCTCTTACTAATCAGCAGATCCCGCACATCAGTACATATATATGTACCACATCCAGTATCAAAATCCAATTTTAAAACTAGTAGTGGACATATTTATAACAAACATACCTAAAGTTGGAGCTTGCCCGCCTTCAATTCCTTCATGTCTGCCTTGTCCATACGACAGTCATGCTTCCAGTGACTCCTTTTGTCACAGTTTATGCATACATGTTGGGATATGTCCTTTTTTTTCCAAGAAGATTGTGACGATTTTTCCTTTGCCCTTTTTTTCACACCCCCAGAAGCCTTAGGCTAACCCTTGGCCTTCTGGGATGTCAAAGTAAGATGCGTTTTGTGCTTCTTACCCTTTTGGAAGCTCTGGCTCTGCCTCATTGAACATAGCCATTAACTCTTCAAGAGTTTTCTCTTGGTTCATGATGAACCCGCCCCAACAATCGGGCAGAGACTGTAAGATCAAATCTATGGAAGTTTCGGCCTCGTTGGTAATGCCTAGCTAACCTAGTTGTTCGATGTCAGCAATCATCTGTGACACCTAGTGCTCGACAGATGTACCTTATGATATACACGAACGAAAGAGCTTCTTTTGCAATTCATACATCTGAGATCTAAGATTAGATCTATGAAGATCCTTTAATTTCAACATCATGATATGAGGATCTAATCCTTTGTTCTGATGATGAAATTAAGGAGTCATTGTGGTAAGCATGACAGATTGAGCACTAGAGTTATCATCACAATGAGTTTTCCAAAGCTCATGCTCTACTATTTGCTCAACTCCGGACTCAGGCTTGAGAGGTTTCTCTATGACATAGAGTAACTTCTTGGCTCCCAGGATTATCCTGAGATTCATCTCCCAATCTGGAAAATTGGAGCCATTAAAGACATTATCGCCCATGATGATGTCCCTGCGCTAATCTTTCCAGCCATCTTGATTGCAATAGTCTAACTATCCAATCAACGATTTCAGATACTCTAAAAATGTAATGGTTACTATAGTCCAACTATATAACCAACTACAAGTGGAGTAGTGTCTTGTATAGTCTAACTGTTCAAAGGAAATAATATTCAATATTAGTCCAACTAATATATTTATAACAATGATAAATACAATAAAAGAGCGCGTGTTGGCAAGTATATAAACGAAATTGCAAATTTAATACTAGCCTCCCATTATTTTTTGGTGAGCTTCTAACCTTCTGTAGAGTACTCGGGAAAACTAGTTTCCTAGTGGGCTAGGATCTCGTTAAATAACACACAACCTTGACTTTGGCCAACAAGCTGTATGAAACTTAACTAGGTAGATCTCTAAGATCAATTGGATCCCATCCAATTCCTAGATCCGGTAGGTGGACATCCAAGTCCAAAACATATATCCAATATATCATCCTAACCTTTTCTTCTGAATCAACTAAGTCTTGACTTTGGCTCAACAAGCTTAATGATTCCAGTTAAGCGTGACCTATTGACAGTGGGAAAGCTTCGTAATCCACGTCAATAAACTAGAAGTGACCTTGACTTTGGCCAACAAGTCACAACCGCCTAAGACATGCGATATAGAACAAAGCTTTCGTGGTTCAAACACATCCGCAATGGAGAAAAATCTTGACTTTGGCCAACAAACCAATGTCAATCTTGGATCTTGAGAGAGAACCACTCAATATAAGGAAACACTTAATATAAATTGAGGGTTTTTCGCGTAAATTGGAAACCAATTTATTATCTTTGATTAGGTCTCATCATACACCCTTAAACGTGCATTCTAAAAGCATAATAACGCACAAATAAATTTAATAATGATATGCAGATGGATATGTAACAAATTGTTCCTAGAATAAATCTCTCACTTTCCTCTCTCCCACTAGCACTATTCACTTTTCACTATTCATACTTCTACCCAATTACATAATACATTAAAGAAACCTCATTTACATTGAGGGGAATTGGTGAGAAGAGAAATACAAAGAGTAAAGAGATAATAGGTTGGACACGCAGGTCCAATTTAATAAATTCTTAATTTTTTACAATAATTTCAAAAATTACCACCACCCTTCTAATATCCATCCGATATACATTATTCATACAAATAAATCCAAGTATTCACACAAAGTATGTTGTCAATCAATCTAATCCAATTAATTAATCTTTGATTAATGACCATCCAATGTTCAAACAACGACTTGATTTGCTCGTTTAAGAATAAATACACAAAATACGTATTCTTGAATTATATCGAACTACTATTTTAAATCCAATTTAAATTGTATCCAATACTAATTCATATGTAATTCCAAATTAAATCATTACACTTTCAATAGTACCTTTAAGGACTTGGATTCCAAATCTAATCCAATTGGGTCTCAAAGGCCCAATTAGCATCCAATGATATTCAATCAAAGTCCAATGGGTTTTCAATTAATTCTTTAGGCATGGGCTTTGTCCACTATGGATCAAACCTAAAATGCCAAGACCCAAATAGGAATCACCCATATGCCAAAAATCATTTTAAGCCTATTAGGCCCAAGTAAATTATTAAAGGCCCTAATGTCATATTTTGGACTTTATGGAAATGGTTTTAGGCCCAATTGGATCCAACCCAATTGTCCAAAATCAAACTTGGTCCAACCAAGCCCATTAGCCCAATATAACAAATTAAATAAATAATTTATTCCAAATATTTTATTAATTCAATTTAAAGTGTAATAGGCATAATTAATCAATTAATCTAATATTTCCAAAACACTAATTATCCAATTAATCATGCTAATTTCAAATTCATGTCCAACACAAAATTGAAGCATAATCAACTCATTCCAACATGCTCATGTTCACGGCAATTGCATAAAATAACACTCAATTTGATTTCAATCTAATTAAATCAACATACAAGATTTATTTCATGCTTTAAACATATCCAATAGTCTAAAATCAAAAATCACCACGAACACAACCTAGGGTATGTTCGGCCATATATGTGAATTTGGGGAAAATTAATCTAATCAATTTATCATAAATCCAGTAGTGCAAAAATTCAATTCATCATCATACTAACGCAACCAAACAATCAATTTAGAAAAATCATGATCCAAGCAAAAAAAAAAAAAAAAAACACCCAAATTAAAGTCCATAAACCCTAGATTTTAAAATCAAGTTTAGGTGACTCTGATACCATTGTTAGTGTCCTAGACATGCCCAAGGATTATAAATAAGATTTATGTGTGAACAAAATCAAAGGATGTTGCAGAAAAACTTACAATGATCGGATGAAGTTCAAGACTTTTTCTTTATTGTATGAAAGCTCCAAGCTTTGTTGAGTGTTCCAAACTCAAGGGTGAGTTTCCCTATCACCTTTCTTTGACTCCTTAAGTGCTAGCTTGGATGAATTTGGCAACAAAATTCAAGAACAAGAATGGAGAGTTCACGCCCAAAATAAGGAAGAAAGAGAGAGGATGAATAGTTCACATTTCCAAAAGTGTGTTGACTTAAGAGTTGTGTGTGTGTGTTGGCAAAAGATGCCATTTAAAGTGGCCAACTACTTCCATCACAAATTTGACAAGTGATGTGAGTTGTGGGTCCCATCCAATTTTGAATTCTAAATTCAAGTTGGCTTACACAACACACTTTGGGCCCGATTTCTTTTAATCCAATTAAATGAATTTTTCGTCGCTAAATATTTAAAATCTAATTTAATTAAATAATAATACCTAGTAAAATTATTACGAAAGTCGCTTACGAATTAATTCCAAATTAATTCGTTCACTTGAATTAAAATCCAATTTTAATTTCGTATTGAAATCCAATTTCAATTAATATATCTGATATATTATTTTAGCCCAATGAAATAAATTAAATAGAAAAATCCAATTTAATAATTAAATTTATTTTACCGATTAATTCCAAATTAATCGCGCTATCTCTTCTAGATGAATTTAATCCCAGATAAAATTCTTATCGCAAATAATCCCAGATTAATTCTTTCTATCATAATTAATCCCAACTTAATTCTTACCGTAATTAATCCCAGATTAATTTTCTCTCTCATAATTAACCCTAGATTAATTTTGTTTGAGTCAAATGTCATCGGTGAATCATTGGGAAGCGACCCAAGAGATCCCTGTATATATTGGCAGTAAATACGGTCATTGGACTATCCGAACACGTGAGTACCCAGTACCACGTTCTTACCGATTTACAAGGCATGATTGGCTTCTAGCAAAGCATCGTGCCTACCCAATTCTCCAGAAATATTCAACGAGGAATATATAATCTTTATCAGGTGTAGTATATTATGTAATGCGTATTGTGATCCAGTATCGGATGTCACATGCTAGGCCTAGGGCTGGAATTGTGTCTGCCCCGTACGAAGCATATATCAGATCACTAGCAACTAGTCTCTGTAATAAGATAATCATGACCTATTCATCCTATCCCGATAGTTGTAGCATTTAAGAGTACTAGTTCTATATCCCTGCGTGATCATCTTCTCCACATGATTGAAGTGATACTTCCATCTAGACATCACACTCAGTACACTTCGATTGTCAGTATACCCAGAAAAGGCGTACACATAACTTGTTAAAGCTCCGGACGACCAAAACCAAAACATACTGATTGTCGCAAGTATTAACGATTCAAGTCTCAGGTTAAGACCATATACACCTACCCTGATTTGGATTCCCATAGACACATAGTCATACTTGTTGGGAAGCGGCCGCGAGTGCGCAACAGAGAATTGAAAAAATTATGATGCCGCTATCCCTTTGCCCAAGACCCATTTGTTTTGATTATTCTACAAGCCTAGGCATGTTACTATATATTCTAAGCATAAAAACTCATAAAAACATGCAAAGAACATAAACCTAAACATGCTAACTATCATAAGAACTCTAATTAAAATAAAGAAAGAAAAAGACTTACTTGAATCGAAGGCTCCTCCAGTCTACCCTCCAATCTACGAGATTTTCTCGAACTCAGCAAGCTCTTCCACGTTCCAAAGAGCCGCCCAAGTGTGTGGCCTCCAAAGGTGCACACACCAAAGCCAAAACTCAATGGCAAGACTACACCTTGAGTACACGAGTATTTTGCCCTTAGTGTTAGCCTAGGCAAACACCTCAAAAACTTTTAACTTGAGATTCCTCTAGTCAATAAGACTTAAGGATCCTCAAAATCAGTGGCTTACTCTTAAACTTTAGAGTTTCTCACTTATATAAACCCAAGATATGAAAGGTTTTTGGTGTAAAAATTTGTAAAGAATTCTTTGGGTTTATATAGGTGCTCCAAAGACAACAAAATTAATTAAGAATCCGATGTGGGATAAATGCTAATTTAATCTAAGCCATTGGATCTTAATTTAGTGATTTAATGAGATTGTAAACCCTAATAAGAATTTGGGCAGAATTAGAATTCAAAACCAATAACAAATAATTTTTTTTACTATTCACGTTTTATTTATCTATTTTTTCCAATTCCCAAAGTGCCTCTATCGTCATTCACCAATCCCTAAGCCACTATGGAATCTCATAAATGATCTGTTCAATAATTAAACACATTGAACCATTTATGAACAATTCCTATAGTAATCATATGTGCTGCTAAATTTGTACTGTGCACTGTTAACCATTGATTTCGACTTTGTTGTGTGTGACCTTTTGGGCTCCCTTAAGTTAGACATGAAATGAATCGTGATAATTTAATCGAACATAAATTATCCTCTGATCAGATGGGCGTTCGATTTCAATGACCAAGGTTGACATCTAACAACATGCCAAGGCCCCCAAATGAGAAGGAAAGATATATACTCATTCTGTATGCTATTTACATATGATACGGTCTCTCAACTCACTGTATCCCCACTTTTTGACCTAGGGTACGGAAAGTGTCTACCCATATAGTGAAAGGTATGATGTTGATAATATCATGAATCGTGCTAACCCAAGAATCTCATATGATTCTTCCGTTGTGGCCACAGTCTCAAGCACTGATCACACATATCAACCCGCGAATTGGAATACTACTATTGTAAGAAAATATTATCCGAGAGAGTGGCAATTCTCTGTTGTATCTTTACAAACTTCATGTGTTTCAACAAATGACCCAATCATACCCTTATGACCGGATCTTTTGAACCGGGGAAGGAGAATGTCAAAATTATTTGATCCACACATAAGATTGTAAAGACCTTAAGTCTAAGGACTAGTCATACAATAGATACATGAAAGTTCTCACAGACACATGGGATAAACACTCAATGTGAAAACTTTCGGCGGTCAGTTCGATGACACGAGCAACTCATACATCCATGTGATACACCAAGTGTCCGCTAGTAGCCTATGAGATCGGCTACCCCACTTAAGGGCGGATCATATCATCATGCTAGTCTCTCCGCTCTGTGAACGCCCAGATTATTCATAAAATTATGACTAGGAACGTTTAAGAGTAATGATTCTCATAAGGCGTAGAAGCCATCATCTTATTACTCCAAGGGCTTTATTATAGTGTTTGATGATTCATATAATTTATGTAAGACTCATATAATAAAGATTGCCATTTTATTAATTAATGAAAAATATTACAAATACATGTACATATAGCACATCCTCAGGTTGGGTATAGGGCATATCCTTAACAATAATACCAATGAGATTCCGAGGGGTCTATCCAAAGCGAAGCTATTCCTGGTCCAACGGCTAACAGAACCTCCTATCACACTTGCATAAGTATCCAATACTTAAATATATAAGAACTATGTCGTTAAGCTTCTATAACTCGCACAAGTGTAATACTAGTCTATTACGCATTATCGATGTCCAGTCTCGATAATACTATGACTAGGGATATTTAATGATTAAACCTTTCGTGGATTAATACTGTCTCATACACTACAAGAAAAAAGGCCTTTACTGACACTAAGGTTAGTGACACTAGGCTAAAAGTGTCAGAAACGACGTGTAAATGTGCCTATTTCCGTGTTTTTCACTTAAATATCAATAATTACTGACACTATGGTATCAGTGATTTTAGTGTCAGTAATTACTATTACCATAGTATCAGTAAGAAATAAAAAAAAAAAAACGCGTAGTCGTCTGGAGTCGAACCAACACCTCACGGTAGTGACGTTTTTCGCATATATTACTGACTCTATAGTATCAGTAAATTAGTGTCAGTAATTAATGATACCTTAGTATCAGTAAAAAAAAATTAAAAAAAAAAATTATTTCCTTAAAATCAAACCCTCATCTCCACTTACTATCCGCTTCTCAAAACTCTCCCCATTCCTCTCAAAACACCTCATCTCCACCTCCACCAACTCCATAACAACAATCACTTCCCCATCTCCCTTCCCCTCTCTCCTCTTCAGCCGCCGCTCCGTCGCCCCTCTCTCCCACGCCGTCCAGTCCCTATCTCTCTCCACCACTCGCTTCTCCCAAATGCGATGCTGTGTCAACGGCTCCGGAAAGCCCGCCTACTCCCCCCTCAACTCCGGCTCCAACTTCAGCGACCGACATTATATTTGAATAAAGGTCCTAATTTTCGTGTTGCCCTTGTGTGTTTTTCTTTTATGTATTTGAATGAGATCCGTCCCACACCTCTTATTTGTTCAGGGCTGGCGGCGTGAACTCTGTTTCGTGTTGCCTATTGATAGAACTCTCCTTTTCCTTTGTGAATTGTTTATTTGTTTGACTGATTATCCTGTTCCTATCATGGTTGTGATTTCTGAATTATTGGGTTTTGTTGCAGTGATGCATTATAGAATTAGTTAGAAACTCTCCTAGAAAATCTTGTGGCGGCATTTTTTAATTGATTAATTTCTTTTGATTAGGTTGATACTTTTGAAGACATCTGCCTCTTTTTTGTTTTTAATTGTTTTAATTGGTGCTTTTGTTCTTACAGCCTGGTCCTAGTGGCAGCAAATTATGTAGATTTCGAACTGACATATAGAGCTGTTGGTAATATTATCAAAATGTAAAAAGTAGATTTCTAACAAAAGAAGTTTCACAGGATCATTGTTTAAAGCACGCTTCAAAAAGTTATAATACCACCAAGTGCTCAGGCAGTCCTCAAAGTGGAAAGGTACACAAAATTTTATGATTTTCTATATTAGTTAGTGCATCTTATGGAGGTAATTGAAGGGCTTGTACAGTTCTTTAGTGATTTCCTATGTGTGATGCCTATTTTGATAGTTTATGTGTTGAAGTTTAATGTTATGTATTGTTATGCTTCGGCTTATCTTTGACTTAGCATGCCGGTTTTTGGGTGATTGTTTCCCTTTTGTTTCTATCTAGTACGTTACTGGGATTGTGCATGGCCACATGGCATTCAAACTTATAAACTGAAAAAAAAACCAACAACTTATGAATCTAAGCACTAAAGATATAATAAACTGTTTGCTCATTGTTTTAACCTAATGTATTCAAGCCAATGTTCTTCGTTATTTTACTCTAATGTATGTTTTCTTTAAACCTTTGAAACTAATTATGAAAATTTTATAAACTTACATCGACAAGGTACATATTATGAACAGGTTAGGTACGTAAAATGGACAAAAAATGGATATATTGTGATAGACTTTCCAGTGAATATCGTGTTGGAGTTGATGAATTCATGGAGTTTGCAATTCTTAATTCTGAAAATCGAATGTTAATTAGATGTCCTTGCGCCCGTTGTTGCAATATGGAGTTTCATACTCCTAAAGAGGTGAAGCTTCATTTGTTTCAGAAAGGCTTTCTCCAAACGTATTTAGTTTGGACTTGGCATGGTGAATCTAAACCTGTATCTCCTTCTGAAAATTGCCAAGACCTTCCACAAAGTCAACGTTTCAGATGTCATGACTATAGTGATGTAGTTGATATGGTTCAAGATGCGTATGAGCAATGTGATAAAGATCATAGCTCTTTCACAGATATGCTTGAAGATGCTGAAAAGCCATTATATCTAGGTTCTAAACATTCAAAGTTATCGGGTTTAATGAGACTGTATAATGTCAAAGGGAATTATGGGTGGTCTGATAAAGAATTCAGCTTTGTTAGAAGCTCTTGCTGATATATTACCAAAAAATAATAATCTACCCAAGTCTATGTATGAGGCAAAAAAAACAATGAAAGTGTTGGGCTTAGATTATGATAAAATACATGCATGTCCAAATGATTGCATTCTTTACAGGAATAAGTTTGCAAATCTTATTGAATGCCCAATTTGTGGACAATCTAGGTGGAAAAGAAAAAATGATGGTTCCAAACAATTGAGAAAAGGGGTCCTGGGAAGGTGTTATGGTATTTTCCAATTATTCCTAGGTTCAAAAGAATGTTTCATTCACCACAGACAGCTGAAAACTTGATTTGGCATGAAAATAAGAGAATTGAAGACGGCAATCTTCGCCACCCTGCAGATTCACCGGCATGGAAATTAATTGACAATAAGTGGCCTGAATTTTCCCAAGATCGTAGAAATCTTGTTTAGCTCTCTCAAGTGATGGGGTTAATCCGTATAGCAATCAAAGCACCACTTATAGCTGTTGGCCCGTTACTTTGATAACATACAATCTTCCTCCATGGTTGTGTATGAAGAGAAAGTTTATGATGTTGTCTCTTTTGATATCTGGCCCCAAGCAGCCTGGAAATGATATAGATGTGTACCTACAACCTTTAATCGAGGATTTAAAAACCTTGTGGAATGTAGGTGTTGATGTGTATGATGCATATAAAAAAGAAATTTTCAATTTACGAGCTGTGTTGATGTGGACAATCAGTGACTTCCCAGCATATGGAAACCTATCTGGGTGTACCGTTAAGGGATATTATGCTTGTCCACTTTGTGGGATAGGCACTTGTGCACATTGGTTGCCGCATAGTCGGAAAATATCTTATATGGGCCACCAACGGTTTCTACCACCTGGTCACTCATTTCAAAAACTAAAAAAAGCTTTCATTGGAAAGAAAGAGTGGGATTCTCCTCCTCAATATTTAAAAGGTCAGGAAATATTAAAATGGTTGAGCATATTCAAACCAAGTTTGGGAAAAGAAAGATCAAAAAGCGAAAACGTGAAGATGGTGGTGGTGAAGGTGAAGGTGATGAAGACATTTTTCTGAAATTGTATAAAAAGAAATCGATCTTCTTTGATTTAGAGTAATGGAAATATTTGTTAGTTCGTCATTTATTAGATGTGATGCACATTGAAAAAAATGTGTGTGAAAACATCTATGGTACAATACTTCATCAAGCAGGCAAGACAAAGGATGGGATTAATGCTAGAAAAGATCTTGATCACCTCAAGGTTAGGGAAAAACTAGTGCCTGACAGAAATAGCAATGTCCTACCTCCAGCACCATACACTTTGAGTAAAAAAGAGAAGAAAATGTTTTGTGAAACCTTGCAAGGTATCAAAGTTCCAAATGGGTACTCTTCCAACTTTCGTAATCTTGTTTCAATGGATGATTGTCGGCTTCAAGGACTCAAGTCTCATGATTGTCATACTTTGATGCAACAACTACTCCATTTGGCAATTCGAAATTGTTTGCCAAAAAATATTAGAAATGCCATAATCAGGTTGTGTTTTTTTTTCAATTCATTGTGCTCTACGGTAATAAATCCTGATAGTCTTCACCTATTGCAAAAGGAACTTGTTATCACCCTGTGCTTACTTGAACAGTACTTCCTACCCAATTTCTTTGACATCATGATCCATTTGACTGTCCATCTAGTTGAACAAGTTAGGTTATGTGGGCCAATTTTTCTTCTTTGGATGTACCCTTTTGAGAGAGATATGAAAAGACTTAAAGGTTATGTTCGTAACCGCAACCACCCTGAAGGATGTATTGCTGAAAGTTATGTTGCTGAAGAAGCACTTGAATTTTGTGCTGATTACTTTGCAAATTGTGATTCCATTGGACTACCAACTGGTTGTCTTATTGATTTTACAATCGAAAGGCCATTAGGATATGCACACATAAAGGAAGTAGATGCCCATATGTTGAGGCAAGCACACCTTTGTGTTCTAATGAATACCCCTGAAATCCAATCATTAATAGGGTATGTTTGTGTCTAATTTTTTTTTAATTTATAAGTTATTTGTTTATTAATATTTGTATAACATTGGTGTCACTATAGGGAGCATATTCGATATTTGCAATTAAAATACCCCCGTCAGTCAAAGAAACCTTTGTGGTTGCAAGCTGAACATACTCGCACATTTTGTGATTGGGTTGAAAATAAGGTTTGTAGTGGTAAACACATGTTTATATAATTTTACTCATAAATTGTTCGTATTAAAGTAATTATTGTTCTTTTGTGATTTCAAACAATAGGTAGGAGAAGATAAGGCAAATAATGTGCCAATTGATGATACAATATGGTCGTTGACAAGTAAACTGCGACCAAGTGTGGTAACATATCCCAGCTACCAGATTAATGGTTCAAGTTTTATGACGAAGGATCGGGACAACAACCGTGAAACACAAAATAGTGGTGTTATGGTTGTTGCTAATACTTTGCAAATTTCAAGCTCAAAAGATAAACATCCTCATTCTGGGAACATGAAATTTTATGGGGTCATTGATGAAATTTGGCAACTTGATTATTTGATGTTTAAGAAAACAGTTTTCAAGTGTTCATGGGTGGATGATAGAGGGGTTAATATTGATGATTTAGGGTTTACTGTAGTTGACTTGAATCGGATAGGCTATAAATCTGATTGCTTTATTCTTGCTGGTCATGCAAAGCAAGTATTTTATGTTAAAGACCAGATTGATAATAGAAAATCAATTGTATGTTCAGTGAAAGAAAAAGTTAGCTATTATTCCAGTGGAGATGGTTGTGATGACATTGATGTATATGCACCATTATCCAACAAACTTCCACTTTGTAATTTGAATGATGATGATGATGTGGGAGAATTCCAGTAGATAAAGATTTGTAATTTTATAATTTCATGAGGCTATTCAGAAGCAACCTAATGGATCTAGAGTGCAAGGAATAGGTCAATTTATCACTCCATCCATGTACTTTCAAATTCCTGAATCTTCAGAGTTTGCAATGGAAAGGAAGAAGTATCAGGAGAGCTTTCAATTTATGACAGCGCAACTTGAGTATATGAATGCAAGGCTGAACGCCTACAGCAACACTGAAGTAGGTAGTTCTAACTTTCCCAAGGCAAAATCTTCAAGTGGCGCTTGCTTAGAGCTTGAACGTTCCCTGAGCATACATGGAAAAAGAAAGGTTAATACATTTGCGTCTTTTTTAATATCTTCATATATATGTATTATTAAATACTAATAATGAATTAATCCTACAGGTTCAGTTAGTTGTGGGTAAAACTTCACCAAAGTCTGTGAAGAGCAAAATATTGGAGGATCCTATTAAAGTTGGTGTGCCAAATGATGATCAAAAAGAACAAAACATTGAAGCAACTTCAAGAATAACTCCAATACAACCCAAGGTAATAATTTTTTAATTTTTTTAGTATTCAATTTCAAGTTATGTAATCCAGATTTTTATTACCCTTTCTTTCTTATTTAGCTTTCACTGGGTGCTTCTTGCAATTGACATAGTACGACGCACGATATATTATCTGGATCCTCAGGGGAATAATCCTACTGATGAGTTGATGCAAATTGTTAATCAGTTAAGTTATAGTTGTTTTCTCTTTATTTTAACATTGGGTTTATTGTTGCATTATTTATATGATATCCAATTATAATTTTTTGTAGGGGAATTAGAGTGTATCAATCTTTACATTCTAATAATAAGAGCGGTAGTGTGACTTGGGTATCTGTGAAGGTAAAAAGTTATGATATATATATATATTTGTGATATGCAATAATGAGAATATTTAGAATATGTCTAAATGAACTAATATTGATATGATAATTCTTTTTTATAGTGTCCAATGCAGCCTGGAAGTTTTGAATGCGGTTATTATGTGATGAAATACATGCAGCAAATTGTAACAAATGTGAACATTCTAAAAGACAATGTAAGTTAACAATAGTTAAGTTTTATCACTAGTCAATTAAGACATCTTACTGTTTAAAATTCTAACTTATAAATATTTTAAAGTTCAAGGGGATTAATGAGTACACTCTGGAAGATATAACGCAACTCCGTGATGATTGGGCAATATATGTTGCACATATAATCACACAGTATAATGAAGAGGTAATTACAAGGACATGTTTTACAGAGGTGATTATTACTTCCTATTTTTTCACTTTAATTCATGACATATTGGGAAATCTTCTATTCTTGCAGAATACAAATGACAAGGACAACATAGCTATTGTTCGTTGAGTTAATGAAGTAGTATGGTATTTCTCTTTTCTGTAAATTAATACATTCTTGTTTCTACTTTTAGCTTAGAATTTTTTCCCCAGATTTTTTACTTCAGTGAAAGCAATATGAATCATATCTTTTATTTCAGTTTTATGCCCTGATGGGTTTAATTTGGTGGGTTAATTTGTTTTATTTGTGAGTTTTGCTAGTGGGTAAGATTGCTTTGAGACTTGAAAGTTAAAACAATCATGATGTAAAATATTCTATTAACAGTGTCTCGATGTTCTCTATGTCAGACATGAACTTGGAGATAGTTTTTTACCTGATGAAGTTTTGCCATGTTCTGATTGATACTTGTTGAAACCTTTGGGGGATATGGCACCTGTCATCTGATGTGCTTTGAGGTGCAGCATGAATGCTATGGAAGCAGTATTTGATATTGAGATCTAACATGTTTATCTCATCTATTTTTATGGCAATTACCTGGAATGTTACATTGTAGTACATTTTGAGCTTTGAACTTTTAGTTTCCAGGAATTCCATAATGAACAACTATCTTGTCATCTTGATTTGCTTCCTGCATTTGGAAACAGTATTAGATCATGTCATCTGATAAACTTCATCTGGTTCATGAGATCCTTTTATTTCAGTTTTATGTCCGTCTATATATATATATGTGTGTGTGTGTGTGTGTGTTATTGATTTGTTTGTTTTGGTGATTATATAGCGGTATGAAAGATACAACTTGTTATTATGGATGCCATTTGGTTTTTATATGCATGCTCTTAGGTTGTTGGTATGGTTATTGTCAATAAGTGCTTTATGTGACAAAAATTAGATTAGGGTTATATTTTGTATTTTTATTGGATGTATTTAATGTATTTATTTATGAAGATATCGATTTTTTTTGGAAGTCCATCTAATTCTTAACATTTGGTTTATAATTTCAGATTTTGTGCCAGATATCATATTGTTGGGGGATTGTTGCAGGCTTCTCAACAAGTATCATGAATTTTGGTGGGGGCATGACATTTTGATGGGACTTTAAGAGTAGTTTTTGAAATATATATATGTTAATTTAAAGATTGTCTATGGAGTTTTTGTATTCATCATGTGATACTGTTGAATTGATTAATACGATTAATCTATTATATTGCGAATTTTATATAAATATAATTTTTTAGTTTTTTATTTCATTGAGTTGGTATATATATATATATATATATATATATATATATATATATATATATATTTATATATATTTTATGATTAATTTAATTACAAAAAATAAGAAATATAATTGTGAAATAATACGATTTTTAAATTTTAAAAGATATTGACGGATATTGATACTATAGTAACAATAATTACTGACACTAAAAATCAAATATATGCGATATACTGATACTGCAGTAACAAAATTACTGACACTATAGTATCACTAAATACTGATGATATAGTGTCAATAATTTACTGACACTAAAATAGTGTGAGAGATTACTGATACCATAGTGTCAATAATTTTCTGATACTACAGTATTAACGTTTACTGACACTAAGAATCACTGACACTAGAACTAGTGTCAGTGATTTCTGGCAGCGGCAACACTGACACATTTATATAGTGTCAGTAAAACCCTTTACTGACACTAATTTAGTATCAGTAAAAGCCTTTTTTCTTGTAGTGATATCTTATTAATCTGGTACTAATCATATAGACTTTTATCATTTATTTATCCAAATAATCCAATTACAAAATGATAAAAGAGTAATTTTACAAGAACACCATGTTCTTTACAAATAGGAATGTTATGGGTCATAATTATCCAAGAGGGGAGTCTTTATTCTAATGCATGTTGTCTGATTTCTGTCATATTTTGCAGAAAAATAAGTCTTGTGTTGTCTCTCCTATAAACTTTAAAGATTCGCGGACTAATCTTTCTAAAGAACTAGGGAATGACATGAACCATGGAACATCCAAATGCCAAGCCAAGAGGCATGGATCCAATTCATCTCCAGTTCCTAAAAAGATATTCAAGAAGAAATTCAAGTTCAAAAATATCAAGCCAAGTACGAGTAAAAGTGGATCCAAATGTATCAAGCCTAGTAATAGCATAATAGGATCCAAGAATTATAATATGAAGCCTTCAAGGCCAAGAGACTATGTCCAAATGTGGACTTAGTTATTTTTATTAGCTTGTTATTTATTTCAAAAATTATCTTATTTTTTTGGTTACTTGTCTAAGGAGCAAGTAAAGGTTAGTTATTTAGGAAATAATGCCATTTAGGCATTGAAGGTTAGATTAGGAATTGTGGCCATGAGCTTCATTAAACAAAATTAGGGTTATTATTTATCTTAAAACCGTGAGTTATAATTTGGTTAGGGGATAGTTGTGTCTTTTTAATTATTTTTCCTATCTTGTTATGGATTTTTGTAAAGTATTTAAACAACTTAATCATTGAATAAAATTACAGAATTTCCTTTACACAAAACAACAAAACAATGTGAGTTAAGAAAGAGATATTTCCTAAGTAATCCTTCAAGAAAATTAATTATTCTTCTTCGTTCAAGTTATTGAACGACGCTTATCAAGGATGGCATCCTTGAGGCGTGTCAAGGATGGAATCCTTGTGGCGTGTCATGCTATTCAAGAATCTTCAAAGAGCAATCGAGAGTTTCCAAAAGCAGAGATTCTTGGAGGTTTTAGATATCTTGAAAGGGGCTTGTTCCTATAAACCTAAATTGCGATTATTGGGGTTTCATTTCCACTTTGAATGACATTATTACCTCTTAGACTTGAACCCTTATAGTTAGCTTATCTTTCTGCGCATCGATGAGACCCTCACTTGTAGCAAAAAGTGATCTTCCAATGATGTTGGAGACTTCACAATCTTCTTCCATATCAAGTAATATGAAATCTGTTAGGAAAAAGAATTTGTCCACTTTAACATGCACATCCTTCACTACTTATCTTGAGTATGTGAGGGATCTGTCTGCCAATTGTAAGATGACTATGGTTGGCTTTACTTCTCCTATGCTCAATTTTATGTAAATAGAAAGAAGTATTACGTTAGTATTTACACCCAAATGACACAAAGTTTTACTAAAGTAGTAGTTCCCTGTGGTGTATGGTATAGTGAAGCTTCCTGGATCTTTTACTTAGGTGGAAGCTTCTTTTGCAAAATTACACTACACTCTTTTATTAGTGTCACTGTTTCAAATTCTCCCAACTTCTTTTTTGGACAGAATATCCTTCATGAACTTTACATAACTCGATAGCTATTCCAACACTTAAAGTAAATGCGATATTGATATGTAGCTTATTGAAGATCTAAATAAAAATCCAATATAATCGACTCAAAATAACAAATATTGAAATTACAGTTCACTTATCATGAAATTAGAAATGATAGGGGAAACTTCATAAATTAGTGAAAATTTCGCGATTAGCCAAGGTTCTTTAAAATCCAGCATCAGTTAACGCACTCGTCCTTGCCTTGCTCTAGATGTTCTTCTATGCTCTTGGACTCCAAAATTGTGTTATGAGGCTTCCTTTTAGGTTTTGAGACGAGCTTGTACTTATATAGGAGGCCGGGAGGGTCTTTTCTAATAAAAAATAAAGTTCGGAATGAATTGGGAATGTCTTTCGCATTGCGCGCTTGTTGATTATCGGTGCGTCGCGACGTGCTAGGATAGACGTCGCAACAGTTGTGTCGCTCTCTACTAGGATTTTTTGAAGCAGCGCGTCACGACACGATTCCAAGATCGGGACTTGCGGGATGCCTCTAAAATTTGGCCAAATTCTTTTTCGTATTTGCCAATTCATCCCCTGTTAAGTCCGATTAAATCGTAATATGAATATTTACCTAGGAAATACACTCAAAACACATCAAAGCGCTCATACAACTCGAAATACACGCAAAACATTAAGATAAAGAGGTAGGAAATATATGTATATAAACCGCTCATCAATAATACATTCTTTAATTATGCTACATTATCCATGAACAGTGAAACTACAAATTGAAGATCTGCGAATTTGACCAAGTTTGATTCTACTGGGAGATAAAGAACTATAAGTATATATTGGGTTTTCCGACTTAGTTATGATTTTCGATCTTAGTTATGATTAAGTAGACACTACTAGAGAGATATCTGAACCAATATTCTCTTTATATTGTAATCTCTAATTCGTAATAAATTACTTAACTCTGGACGAGGTCCCGTGAATGTAGGTTTAGATATCTGAACCAATATTCAGATTAGATATCTGAGAACAAATGTTAAAGGATCATAATTGGACATGATAATGCAGAAACAAAACGATAAGAACACACGAGTTTCACATGCTAGGCAATGAAATAGACATGAGACCATCCATGCCATTCTTCTCATCTCTATTCACTAACATATCCTTTTCAAAATAAAAATTGATTAAAATATTGTGGATGTTTTGTATTACATAATTGAATAATGCCAATGATTAAGATTCTATTATATCATAATTTCATTTCCATGGCCATGCATGAGTCTATTATTTCGTATTCTTTCATAATTTAGTTTGACTTTATATGTACAATAATGGATTTTTTTTTTTTTTTTTTTTTTTTTTTTTTTTTTTTAATTTTAAGGGGAAATCCCGTTGATGAATCCTTGTCGAAGAATCTTAATCATCAAGCAAAACCTCTAATAATGGCAACAGCAAAAGGTTAACTTTTTATTTCAATATTATTATCATTTTTGGTAAGGCTATTAATCTTGCCAATGATCCAAAAATTAAAAATGAAATATAATGACGTGGAACATTTGATGTACATTTGGTGGAACATTGTGGTTAGTGTTAATACTATTATTTTAACACTCCACCAACGGTTAAATTAATACTAGCATTAACGCTCACAAAAACATAATGTCATAAGATGAGATTATTTTTTTATTCTACCTTATATTATAATGTTTGTTTTATAATTTATAAGTGAACTTATATTCTACAATACTCTCTACAAAACGCAATATTTATCTTCTTATCTTTAAAAGGACCATAATTAACTTGGGTTATATGTGTTCGTTTTCGACTTATAATTTATTGATTCAAAACTATTGAAAAAAAAATGTATTCAGTGTTGCCCCGCTATGCAGATTTGGACTAAATTAGGATCATCCCCAAATTCTTCTTTAAAAAATCTCAAATCACACTTAAAAGTTTTTTTCTTATTTTCGAGACTCTTATTGGATTTTTTTAAATTAAATTTCGGATTTAAGTTTCATTTTTTTTATTTCTTTTATTTTCATAAGGTTATTATATCATTCTATTTCTGATGAGAAAATTTTGCGTTACATAGAAATTTAATATAAAAAGATACCAAAATCATAACTTGTATTTTATCTTTTCAATCAAAAAAGATATATATTATTTAATATTTTTGTTCTTTAGCCGCTTCAACACATAATCAAATCTAATAAATAATACGTCAATGATCAATTACTCACTTTGATAAAATTCTGTCACCAACTTTTCAAATGTTTGTTCTAAAAAACTAGTCAATAAGTTATACGAAAAATTGATGAATTATATATATGGTGACTGTTTGTAAATTCTCTAAATATATAGTATGAGTTTAGGAGGGTCATGTCATTTGGGTTATGCCTTATGGAGAAGACACAAACATGTAGGAATATGTCATCTTAAATGAAAGGATGAGACTCTGTGTATCAAAGGGCATTAAGGAATGGGTATAATCTTTATGAGGGTTGCACCCCAAACCAAATGATACTCTCAAAAGCACCCTTCCATGCCTATTTAAAGAGGCTTTGGGTTCATTCTTAAAAAATAGAAAAAAACATACAAGTCTTTCTTGTCCAGGAAAATCATTAAAAGTCAAGAGAGTTTCCACCATTTGTTCTAATTCGAATTCTTGTGAAAGAAATACCCCTTCAACAAGAAGCATCCAAGTGATACTAGGAGAACGTTAGCCACAAAACCATCCGTAGAGCACCGAAGCGGGGTTAATAAGTTCTTAAGGACAGAGGCAACTCGACTTGGATTCTGTTTCATCATCATCTTCATGTTTTTCAGGTTGTTCTAAATTCTATGGTTTTTGTTTAATATTGGCATGATAGTGAACAGTTAAATTTTTTGATGCATGTTAATTTCGTTTAATGACACTAATTTTACCTATAATCTTAAGAACTTATTACTTTATATGTTTTGTTAAATGAAATCTTGCATGTGTTAATAGTCATTTTTTTAAAAAAATGTGGTATGTGCATGAAATATACGCAAGGGCATTCGAACGCCCGACGAACGCGTAGGTAAAAAATTTTATTTTTCATTGTCTCAATTGAACGCGTCTTCAAATGCAACTCGAACACCAGTCTTTTGCCAAAGAACGTTCGAATACGTTTACGAACGCAACTCGAACATGAACTCTCTGGAACATTTTGTTCGAATGCGTTTACGAACGTAACAAGAATGTGAACTCTTAGGAACACGTTGTTCGAACGCGTTTACAAATGCTACACGAACGTGAACTCACTAGAAAGTTTTGTTCAAACGAATTAGCGAATGGCACTAACGAATTTCTTCCTGTAATGGTTTTGAATTCAAAAATAATAACATAGACATAGATTAATTTATATTACCATATATGACATAATGTTAGCTTCGTAAAATCATATATTGTATTACCATAAACTTGGAAGTATAGGTTTAAGTTAATATAAGGGTGTTCAATTATCACAAGCTTACACATAGTGATAAAGTTGAAAATTAATCATCTATTGTATACTTGGTTGAGAATTAAAAGTGTAATCTTACATAAGTAATTCTGTCGAAGCTTGATTGAATTATACACATATACACATACAAACCTACATATATTTATTATTGTATTATGAATCAAAGTGTAATACTAAGTTTGAAGGTCTAAAATATTCTATTGAGAAAGTGTTTAAAAGATATTCTGTCAAAAAGGCGATAAGAGCCTAAGTAGGCAGAGATTTAAGTGGTAACTCTAGACCTCATCGTCTTCTGGAATATTCCTTTCTTCATTTATCATAAGAAACCTTAGTCGTAAATTCAAGAACTTTTGTTATTTGGTACTACCGTCCAATATAACAACGAGTGGATTCTTAGTATATCACTTAAACAAGAACATACGTTTGATCGTTGTGTAATTTATCTTTTGTAGACTTACTAACTACTGTTGGTCTTTCCAGTTATACACGACTAGTGGAAATATCGCAATACCGATCGCTCATGGAGAAAAATCGGAAAGTTTGGTGGAGCAAACTTTAAACAATGGTAGAGCAAAATGTTGTTCTACCTAACAACACTGTAATTTACTAAGTACCTCAAAGATCCTCCGGGTCATATGGAGGGAGAAACGGAAACAGCCAAGCAATTACGAGAAGAGACATGGTCGTCAGGTGATTTTTTGTGCAAGAACCACCTCTTGGGAGGAATTGACATACCCTGTATAATGTTTACCAAGGCATAACTTCTGTGAAGATTCTCTGGGAATCTCTTGATAAGAAGTACAAAACTGAGGATGCCGAACAGAAGAAATTTATCGTGGGTAGGTTCCTGGACTACAAGATGGTATATTCAAGGAAGGTGATATCTCAGTTGGGTGAACTTCAATTAATCATTCATGAAATATTGGTTGAGGAAATGAAACTCTGCAAGACGTTTCAAGTTTCCACAATCATTGAAAAGTTACCTTCATCATGGAAGGACTTCAGGAGCTATCTGAAACATAAAAATAAGCAGATGAGTCTTGAAGACCTTGGAGTTTGATTAAGGATAAAAGAGGACAACTAGAAGTCCGAGAAGGCAAGGTACAAGACTATGGTGTCTAAGGCCAATATCGTCAATGGTGGAAAGGATAGCAAAAAGAGAAATAACAGTGGAGCTGACTCTTCCCAAGCAAACAAGAATTTCAAGGGGAAGTGCTCCATCTGTGGAAAAGCGGTCACATGGCAAAGGACTACAGAAATAAGAAGTATCATGACAAAGAAAAGAAAAAGAAAAATGAGACTCATGTCACTGAGGATGAGCAACTAACTGACGAGATCTCATAGATGAACCTCTCAGTAGTTGTAACTGAAGCCAACTTCGTTGGGAATTCGAGAGAATGGTGGGTAGACATTGGGTCTACTCGTCATATATGTGCTGATAGTAAGATGTTCTCCTCATATAAGAAGGTCAATGGTGGCGATCATTTGACAATGGGAAACTCTTCTACCTCTAGAGTGGTTGGAAAACTCACAAGTAGTTCTGAAGATGACGTCTGGAAAAGAGCTTATATTGAAGAATATTTTGCATGTTCCTGATATTCAAATGAACTTGGTTTTGGGTTCACTCCTTTGCAAGAATGGTTTGAAGCTTGTATTTATTTCTGATAAATTTGTACTGACCAAGAATGATGTCTATGTAGGAAAAAGATACCTCATTGAGGGATTTTTCAAGTTCAATGTAATGACTGTCAATTGACACAATGCTGTTAATAAAACTATATCTTCCGCTTATATTATTGAGTTACAAAATATATGGCAAAGGAGATTAGGACGTTTTAATTATGATACAATGCGTAAATTAATTAACATGGATCTTATACCTAAATTTACAATTGATAACCAACATAAATGTAAGGCATGTGTTGAAGCGAAAATACATAGAGCATCATTTCATTCCATAGAACGATGTTCTGAACCCTTGGAACTTGTACACTCCGATATGTGTGATATGAATATTGTGCAAACAAGAGGCGATAAAAAATACTTTGTCACTTTTATCAATGATAGCACAAGATTCTGTTATATGTATTTTTTGAGGAGCAAAGATGAAGCTATTAAGAGCTTTATACACTATAAGAATGAAGTTGAAAATCAACTCGGTAAAAAAATCAAAATAATCAGGAGCGATAGAGGAGGTGAATATGTATCACCATTTGGTGAATATTATTCTAATCATGAAATTATTCATGAAACTATTGCTTCTTATTCGCCTCAATAAAATGGGATTGCTGAGCGTAAAAACCGAACATTGAAGGAAATGATGAACGACATGTTGACAAGCTCTAATTTACCCCAGAACTTTTGGGGGAAGCATTACTTTCTGCCAACTATGTTCTGAATAAGCTACCTCACAGAAGATTGGACAAGATACCATATGAATTGTGGAAAGGTCACGTACCTTCCTATAAATACCTGAAAGTGTGGGGGTATCTCGCCAAAGTGATGGTTCATAAACCTAAGAAGGTTAGAATATGACCCAAGACCCAAGAAAAGACTTTTGATTGTATATTAATTTGATATGCTCACAACAGTAGTGCGTATTGATTTTTGGTACATAAGTCGAAAATTCCTGACATAAATCCAAATATGATATTTAAGTCAAGGAATGCAACATTCTTTGAAGAGACATTTCCTTGTAAGGAATGATAAAGATTAGAGTCTCTCAAAAGAACTATTGATACTATCAAAGGTAGTGATCAGGTTGACCAAGAATCGGATTAACATGAAAATATTGAGAAAATTGAACTTAGACGTAGCACAAGAACTAGAACATCTAAGTCATTTGGACCTGATTTTCTGACATACCTGTTAGAAAATAAGCCTCAAAGCTATAATGAAGTAATGTCTTCGTTGGAGGCACCATTGTAAAAAGAGGCTATCAATAGTGAGATTGATTTCATCCTACAAAACAATACTTGGGAGTTGGTTGATCTTCCTCCAAGTTGTAAGCCACTGAGCTACAAATGGATATTCAAACGAAAGATGAAACCGGATGGATCAATAGATAAGTACAAGACAAGACTTGTTATAAAAGAATATAGATAAAAAGAAGGCCTTAATTACTCTGACATATATTCACCAGTGACTCGTATCACGTCAATAAGAATGCTCATAGCCATAGCAGCTATATTTGATCTTGAAATACATCAAATGGATGTAAAGACGGTATTCTTAAATGGTGAACTAGATGAAGATATTTACATGGAACAACCAGAAGATTTCAATGTTCCTAGACAAGAACAGAAGGTATGCAAACTTGTAAAATCCTTATACGGATTAAAACAAGCACCTAAAATAATGACATGAAAAATTTGACAAAGAGATGTTGTCAAGTGGGTTAAAAAACAATGAGTGTGATAAGTGTGTAACCAAATCAACTCAAAAATGATATGTCATTGTGTGTCTTTACGTAGACGATATACTGATAATTAGTAGTAATCATGAGATGATTCAATCTACTAAGAAAGTATTAACCAACAAAGTTGATATGAAAGATTTACGAGTATCTGATGTGATTTTAGGAATTAAGATTTCTAGAACATTAGAAGGGTATATATTATCTCAGACTCACTATGTTGAGAAGATAATTGAGAAATATAATAAAGGAGATCTAAATGTGGCTAGAACTCATGTAAACCTAACTTTTCATTTATCAAAGAATATTGGCTCAAGCGTATCGCAATTAAAGTATTCGAGAATCATCGGAAGTCTTATGTATCTCACAAATTGCACACGACCTGATATCGCTCAAGCTGTAAATAGGCTTAGTAGATATACGAGCAACCTATGACATAACCACTGGAAAGCCATAATAAGATTTTTGAGGTATCTGAGAGAAACTTCAAAATATGGTCTGCATTATATGAGATATCATGTTGTTCAAGAGGGATACAATGAAGCTAACCAGATATCTGATATAGTGGATTCCAAATCTATGAGTGGATTTATTTTCACACTTGATGGTGCAGCCATATCAGGGAAATCCTCGAGGCAAACATGTATTGCCTGGTCTACTATGGAATCAGAATTCATAGCATTAGACAAAACAGCAGAAGAACTGGAATGGCTTCAAAATTTCCTAGAGGATATTCCAAAATGGCTCAAACCAGTTCCAATGATAAGCATACATTGTGATAGTCAATCGGCTATTGGGAGAGCCCAAAATATAATGTATAATAGTAACTCTCGACGAGTACGTCGCAGACATAATACCATACGATAACTGCTCTCAAGTGGTATAATTTCGATAGATTATGTCAAATCGAAGGAAAACCTAGCGGATCCACTTATTAAAGGTTTACCTAGAGAGCAAGTTGAGAAGTCATCGAGGGGAATGGGATTAAAGCCTATAAATTAAGAATTATCACTGTGGAAACCCAACCTAACTGACTAGAGATCCAAAGATCTAGGTTCAAAAGGGACAACTGCAACTTTGTGTAATTCAAAACAAACACTGTAGAGTTGTATACTCTTTGCCACTCCTGTAATGAAGCGAAGTGTTGTCTGTCAAGGTTAGGATAAGTTAAGGCTTTTAATGATCAATATATTAGGAGAAGAGTCCTAATTAGGGTAAAGAAATATTACCTCTTTATAGTAGATCACATATTTCAAATAAGAAATGAGGCCGCTTCCATGGGAGTCTTTAAAGGCTGAATTCCTTAAAGGACTTGAAGAATCCAGAACCAATGTTCATGGCCGAAATGAACATAACCGTAGAATAGGAAATGGTTGAAGTAAAATTGTGTGTTGGCAATTGTCTTGGTTTACACCAACGGTAGAACAGTTCAAAACTATGGGTCACTGGTTTACCAATTAAATCCGATTGTCATTCACTAGGAAAGGTTCAAGGAGAAAGCTACTTATTTTGATGCAGTTTTATTTCACGAAAACTCTATTAAGTATCTGAATTAATATTTAGAGAATTGTGGAGGATTATTGTAAATTTTCTAAATATATAATATGAGTGTATGATGGTAATGTCATTTGGGTTGTGCCTTATGAGGAAGACACAAACATGTAGGGACATGTCCACTTAAATGAAATGATGAGACTCTAGGCCTCAAAGTGTATTAAGGAAATGGTATAACCCTTAGGAGGGTTGCACCCCAAACCAAAGGGTACCCTCAAAGGGACCTTTCTATGACTATTTAATGATGCTTTGGGTTCATTCTTAAAATATAGGAAAAAAACATACAAGTCTTCCTTGTCTAGGAAAATCATTTAAAGTCAAGAGAGTTTCCACCATTTGTTCTAGTTCGAATTCTTGTGAAAGGAGTGCCCCCTTCAACAAGAAGCATCCAAGTGATCCTGAGAGAACGTTAGCCACAAAACCATCCGTAAAGCACTGAAGCAGGGATAATAAGCTCTTAAGGACAAGCAACTCGACTTGGATTCTGTTTCATCACATCTTCAAGTTTTTTTGGTTTTTCTAAATTCTATGATTTATGTTTAATATTGGCATGATAGTGAACAATTAAGTTATTTGATACATGTTAATTTCGTTTAATGACACTAATTTTACCAACATTGATAGGCGAATTAAAAAGGAGAAACATTGAACCAATAATTGTATGGAAATGACTTTCTTCGTAGCCTCATCGAAACAAAGAAAAAATTATCAAAAACCTATTTTTTCAGTAAATTAATTTTTTTTGCCTGTATTTTAAAAATCATCAACATTTCCTTACCGTAAAAAGATTTTATAAACTTTTTCTAAATTTTACAATTTCACACATAATATTATATGATAAAACCCATTGATCGATACAAATTTTAATAGTAGAAGGCACAAAAACATTTGATGCTAACATAATTCTTTAATCAAGATCCCCTACTCATTTAAGCTTTTCACTTGGCCAAATTATGAATGTGATTGGTTGTTGGTAACAACAAAACAATAAAAAGATAAATCTATATCATACATGTACCTGTGGCACAAAATCTATAAAATTAAGAAAAGGCAAAATGAGTAGATGATAAATTTTCATTCTTTTAATGGCAATGAAATTTGAATGCGTTTTCGAAATATTTGAGAAAAATAATTAATTTCAATTAACAATAACGAGATTTGATCATTATTCATTTCACTTTAAACAATTTAAACCTAGAGCTAGGATTGTATCTGTTATCTAGTTCAGTTTAATAGAATCTTTTCCAGTAAACTAAATAGAGAGGATTATTGGTGTAATTTAGGGCAATTAAATAGCAAAGGTTTTCGTTTCAAAAAAATAAAAAATAAAAATAGTAACTGTTTCATCTAGTTCAATTTAGCAAAAAAATTTTGAATAAACGAAATTGAGAGGATTGTAGGTGTAATCTAGAGCAGTAAATGACCAGTATAAATGATTTGGAGTTTGGTGTAATCTAGAGCAGGTGTAATCTGGTGTGAAGTGCAGGAAGTAGTTTCCTGTCAAGTGCTGTAAAAGATGACTGAATCCTAATTAGTCCTTATAGATTAAAAGTGATCTTTATTAGATAAGCAGGAGAGGACTTCATCAATCACATTACAAATACATTTCTATTCGAGGTAGGAACTGGAACATATACAATGTTATCGGCCTGGAAGAAATGGCAGACATGGGAGATCCCTGGCTCTATCCCAAGCACACGAAACGATGCATGATCACGACTCCAATGAGACGTATCCATGTGGCAAACTGCAACAGCTTCCACTCTATCTCCATTATCACCACCCAGTGAAACTCGAAATAACTTGTTCTCTGTCACTTGGCTGTGGCAATAGAAAATTGCATAAGGGTAAGGCATGATATGACATGCTACCATCTTGGGAGCAAATATCGGTTTAGGCACTTGTAAAATAGTGTAGTTCTGGAAATTGGTTGTTGATTCTGTGAGAAACTTTGTTCTTATAACTTCGAATTCAGTCTCCAACCCGAACGCTCCTCTTGCAAAATCAAGCATGGATTCTACAGAAGTAGCACAAATTTTGTTTTCTCCTTTGATGGGAGGAACTTCACAGTGGTTCAGGGTGACTTCCATGGCCCTGGCTTGGGGTGAGTCATGTGAGAAGGAGAATAATTCGAGAAGGTAAGGAAGTTGTTTCAATGAAAATGGAATGGAATCAGCTTCTTCTCTAGGCAAAGCCTGAGGATAAGCTGAAGGATCCCTCTTGCGAAAATAGACAGGCATCGTTTTCCCAATCTTTAAATCCTTCAAGGTGAAGAACACCATTGTTGTAGGGTCCATGTGGGATGATGGGTGAGCATGATGAACATTCGCTGTAAGTGTAACCTCTTCTCTGAGGTTTCCTGTAACCTCCCTGGCAAAAATTCTGTGAGCACACTGCAAAACCATTCACCAATTCAGTATCATAACTTGGATGAGAAATCAACAATACAAGTTCCATAATTTGATTAAAAAAAAAGAAGAAGAAAGAAAGAATTTCAAAACACAACTATTGCTGTATATTTCAAAGTAAGACACTTATTAAATAATACCACAAGGAGTAGACATAGAAGGAGGTTCCAAGCAGCAAATCCTAAGCCCATCTTGAAATTATGTGTTGAATTTATGCCAATCAAGTCGAAATTTATAACCTGCATATTCTTTCTACAATGAGCTAATTATATCAAGGGATATTATCAATTTTCAAGTCCGATAATACCACAAAATTTTTTAAATTACTTACTGATGTTATAAAAGTATATAATTTTTCATCCAAAATTGCGAATGTGCATCATTTTCAACTCGAAATCTTACTAAAATTTATCAATTTTTATTTTTAAAAAGTGGATATTGATATAATTTTGAAATTTCAAATGGAAAATTTATCTTTTAAATGTTGTGATTTTTTCAGACTTTCACCTAACTTAGGTTGGAAACGGGATAATTTCCCTTATATTAAATAACATATTATATTACACCATGTATAATAGGACAAATATATTTTACTTTAATTATGTTCAAGGGCGGTCTTGATATCCTCAAGACCCAAAAATATATTTATTTTTTGAGTCCTATGAACAATACATAAATTATAATAAATAAAAAAATTAGGGTTCTTTGTTAGAGATTGATTGAATAAGCTTTATATTTCAATCTAATTATAATTACAGTGTAACATCTTTTACATAGGCAATACAAGAATCAATAATAGAAAAAAAAATCTAAATATGTACACTAATAATGGAAAATGAAATGTTCCTAAAATAGGGAATTATAATGGGAAGAGATATTATAGTTGTTGTTTTAACATAATTTTCTTAACACCCCTCCCTCAAACTCAAGCTGATGGAAGAGAAGTAAGCTTGAGTTTGGAAACCAACTCACGAAAGCGCCATGCCGAGGTTTGATAAATAGATCAACAAGTTGCTCTGCAGAGGGAATTTCACAAAGTGGGACAATGCCTTGACTGATATTGTTGGGGTTTTGGGCGATGGGCGTAGCGGAAGCGCGGTTCAGGTGAAATAGTAATTTAAAACTTTTTCAAATTACCGAATAAATTATTCAATATCTAATATGAATAATTTATTCATATTTCACCTAAACCTATTTATTCAATATCAAAATCAATCTGAATAAGGTTGGAACGTCGCAAAATTTTTACGAAAACCATTTTTCCGTAAAATGACACAAAATGTGTTTTTGACTGAACCGACCACCGACACTTATGGGGACTGTCCAGTCAGCCCCAATAGTCTCAGGACAGTTCATGGGCTGCCCAAACAGTGACGAACTCATTGTTTGGACAGCTGTCACCTGGTTGGCTCAAAAGTCACCCGGTAACACCATTTTTGACCGTTTTTGC
The DNA here is from genome assembly GCA_019454045.1 of Zanthoxylum bungeanum. Classification (NCBI taxonomy): domain Eukaryota; kingdom Viridiplantae; phylum Streptophyta; class Magnoliopsida; order Sapindales; family Rutaceae; genus Zanthoxylum; species Zanthoxylum bungeanum. Next base: position 134,044 of record SKCR01024369.1, on the reverse strand, counting down.
TTATTTCAACTCCGAAACACTTTCCGAAAATTATTCCAATTCATAAAACACATCCATTACGTTCATATGACATCAAATTCATCACAAATTTCCAATTTTATAGAATCTGATCTAGAAATCGAAAATTCTATTTTTCATGCTTTAAATCCAAATTTTCAAGATTAATCTAATTAATCATAACACCAACCAAAGTCACCACATATGAACAACGCAAGAATAATTATAGCTATCACAAGAGTGGTCATAACACTCTAGAATAATAACTCATCAACAATTGATCAGTTTGGATACAAATTACACTAATTTCACCCAAATCTACTTCACACATGCACACAAACTTCTAATCCATCCACCACAACCAAAAGCCCCAAATATTATGACAAGAAGAAACCCTAGGATCTAATAAGATCATCAAGAAGCATGAAACAAAATTTATAAGCTTAGGGTGTTGAAGAATTACCTTTAATCTTTTGTTTTCCTAAGCTTTTTCTTTGATTTTCTTCTTGTCTTTCACTTGTATCATCAAGCAAAAAGAACCAATTTCTTTCTCTTTAGGTCTCGGTAATGGTGGTGGAATGAAGAAAGAGAAACAAAATTTCCTTTGATGAAGCCTAATGACCGACTTTTTGAGGGTTATAAGGGTCAATTTGCATTTTAATTTTATTAAATTAAAATGATATAAGATAAGCTTTTATGTGGCCAAATCAAATTTGGACACTTAAGATTAAATTAATTATTCCATGTGTTCCAATTATATATCACTATTTATCATACTAATTATGACAAATGGATAAGATATTTAATTTTTCAATTATTTAATTATTTAACAATTAAATAATTAAATAACATCCATACATGTATTTTATTTACATTAAATAGCAAATACATACATTTATGGCATGTGTCAAAATCTAATTTGACGAATAATTAATATGTATCTAATCGTATTATGTACAAATATAAATACACAATAATTAGGATTGACCTAAAATCCCATAATGCATATGTTATCGTTTAATCGATGAAAAGATCTGAATTAACTCACTTAATCTGGTGAAGTATAATGAATAATCTGTATTATTCATATCACGTTTCCCAAGTGCTCAACGAGTACACTTCATATTGTGGGAGTCTCTAAGTTTAGGTTTGTCCATCACGAAATCCGATTTCGTGTCTATAATCCACCCACTCATGGATTATGACGACCATAGATAATCTAGCTAAACTATGCATGTCGAGGTCATTGCACACGTATAATCATTTCGTCACTGGCTATCCGTATTATGCTTGGGATATAGATGAAAACGTCAAATCTGTTCGGTATAATACCATCGACTTTCAATTAACGATCTCTAAATAACACTCGGAACTGATTTCCGAAGTTATACCACGACTATGGATTTACTAGATCGTAAACACGTGAGAATGCCTATACCCTATACATAGGACCGACGGATCCTATCTTGATATGCCGTGGATATCATGAGCATCAGTCCACACCCAACGAACAGGCGGAGGTCTAATCATGAATAGATCGGTGACGTGACTGTCATCTAAGTGTGGATGATAACTCATATATCCCATTGTGGTATCTCAAGTCAAATGACCACTATGCGCACTCAACTCGTGAAGATTCATATTGACGTTTGTGTACCATATATTAGGAAATCTTCAGTGAGTCCTTCACTGTCTTATCAAATAAATATCTATATGTCTATACGAGTCTCCTGAGACTCATGGTTCATTGGGATAAACCATCAGACCAAGTTACGATATACGACATGTACTGGTCTCAGCAGATTTTACTAACCGACCCGTGTTAGTAAATCTTGACCAGGAATTTTATTTAAGGATATACAACTAATAGTGTGCTTCCCAATGTCAATTATAAACTACGTTGTAACTGCGCACTATACTGTAAATCATAGGATCTTTGTCTAATATACACGTATCACTGAACTAGATTAAGTTTTGATATAATCATAATCAGATATTTAATCGTAATTAGATCGAATAAGTGTATAAAAGACAAGGGTGCTACCATTAAATTAGTAATATTATGGAAAATAGAATTGCTCGTATTCATGAATCAAACATACGATCCGGATTGGTATTCTGAGCACCAACCCTAATAATTTCTCCTACTTGCTCTAGTGCCAATCCACGGTATCCTATACACATCTCAATGTGTATCACATACTATGGCCCTCAAGAGCTCACCTATCACTCAAGAGGTAGGCAACAACAAGTAAGCTTGCTTAACAAATTGAGTTCGTCCAATAAACTCAATCGTTTTCCTTAACCAACATCATGCATATTCTGCAGAATCCAAATTCTACTTCAATATGACTCAGACACTATATCAGTTTTATGCCATAAGTGCTAAGTTGTCTAAGTATATAGGATCAAATCCAAAATACTATGAGACAACTACAAGCACTATACTAATATCAAAATTTCTAATCTATATGATCACTATGCAACTTCATAAGTCAACGCTTCATAAGTTGCAACTGATTCCACTAGTTCAGTAGAATCAACGGTGACATTCCTATTGCATCTTTTCTAACTTTATATGACATAGACCGTCAATGTCATCATTAGGATCAAAACTAATCTAACATATTATGGTTGCAGACTAAATTCTCCATTAATTAGAAACTCGTTCTTAATATCTCAAAGATCACAAAGAACATGTTTCAAGGCACATCATATGGTCTAATGTATATCAAAATAACTCGAAACAGTTACGATTAAATTGAAATCTTTAATCGCACATAATATAATATTCATTACGCCATCATCATATGATGCATAAGATTGACTAGACATTCCAATTAATCTTTCTTTCGATAAAGGAATCATCCTTTACGAAAGATGAATACTATATATATAAAAGACACGTTAACTGTCATACAGTTATACTAACTGTCATACAGATAGTCTTACTGTGTCCTTTATTAGATCATATCTAATACGTGATTAATGGGAGTATCTCACAAGTCTCTCAGTTTTATATCTTATATAAAATTTTATATCAAATATAAGAGAGACTACTCACACTGCTTCCAGTGAGAAAAGAAGACTTAGAATATATAATACTAGAAAGATATTTGTACGCTCCCACTGACCCTACTGATAAATACGTATTCTCTATATTTCGATAAAATCAGACAATCTGACTAATATCAAAATTGGAGAACAAGGATTTCCGGAAAGCTTATCTGAGTCTACAATAAGTTCAATAAACTAATATATTAAACTGTGATCTTAGCAGAATATAAACTCTAGGGCCATTCTAGAATGAATTCTTCAAACAAAGAAATCACGACCAATGTCTTATTCGAAGAAATCACCCAAGAACGCCACTTTGCATTCTTTAGCTAAAATATAGTTTAATATCAACTTTAACCAACAGATCTTTAACTGTTTAATTAGTGCGTCTAGAGAAAAATTTTCTCCGAATCTACAATAGACTACTGAGAAAAACCTTTCTCACTGTCATACTATAAAAGTCAAACCTTTACAAGTTCACTTCGCTTTTGCTACGTAAATAATTTACACATTTTATGAACTATTCATAACAAAAGCCTAATCAAGTTCAAAACTTGATCGTAGTAAGCCATGAACAATCTTATATTTATGGTTCAATGGAAATTTCCGAAATCGATATCAAATATTGATCCCACTATAAATTATAGGATAATTTTCTTCAGTAAGAAAATGACAGAACCATTAAGTATCAAATACTTTGTAAATGATTTTGACATTCTATTGAACTTATAGGAAGATGTCAAAGGGTCTTTTCATCTTATTAATTATGTAGTTCCATTACAATTTATCACTCTCACATTTGACTTCAATAAGTCAAGTCCTTTCTATAATCGTCAACATCTGATGTTACACACAAAGTAATAAAATAATGTATTTACTCGGGATCATAGAAAATATATTATATCAAATAAAATACAATATTCCATGCAATATAATAAATGATAAACGTTACTTGTACCTCTGAGGCGCAAGTACTTTCAATTATATAACAATTATACAAAAGAAAGTTTCAAATCTCAAACTTTTCAAGATTTGAATTTTCTACTATACATATCATATATGTAACTAATGGAAGAATAATTAAATAGATGAATTAGTGTTACTGGAGCATAACCCCGAGAGCATTGAAAACTAATTCGGTAACACTCAATATCAACGACTCAAATCATATAAAATTCAATTACTCCCACTGACCAATTCCATCAAAATGGAATCGTGGAAGAAGAATCATATTCATTAAATAGAACTAATTGTCTTAAATTCATGTATTTGATCATATCAAAACATCTTTGAACAATTCAAAGATTCAAAATGAATTTTTAAAGAAATATAATTTTCAATACTACAAATAGAATATCTTTGGACCATTCAAAATATTCTATCTGCGTTTCATCAGAAATATATTGCAAGTTCTTGAATAATTCAAGATGTTCAACATGTACTCTATTAGAAACACGTAACTAAGTCATGACAATTCATTAACTAAGTTACAGAGTAAAGAAAACTATCTCAGACAATTTCAAATTCATTAAACTATATACATCTAATTTATTAGTATAATAATCTGTGGTCCAATGACAATCACTGGTTAAATGAGATTTAATCACATCCTGAATAAAATATTCTTTAAATGGATAAGAGTACATGGTGTGATCTCATATTAGAGCATTCTTTACCATAAGGATTGAGCATCTAATGCTTTATGATGAAATCTCATAAAGCACAATTCTAAATTATTTACTTAACCGAACAATTTCTTAATGTTTACCTTTTCATTAATAACACTACTAGTCACTTTAAAATATGTAACAACTGTTTATACAGAACAAGTAACTATCCAATAGTCATGAGTTCTGATATCAACTATCAAAACAGCTATTAAATATTATTTTAAATAACTAGACGGGAGATCTGGTATCCAATACTTACAGTTGTCGAATTATGAGAATCAATATTCTGCATACAGAACTATACACATCTCCTTTCTTTAGCTTTATAATCTGCGTTCAATAATTCAAAACAATTGAAAATAATTGATTAGCAAACTATGTCAAACACGTGACTTTTAAAAGTCAATAAAAGCCAAGAAACGTCATTATAAGATAAACAAATACTTAATGGGTTTTCTTAATGCCAGTCATGAATCTCGAGACATGAACTAATTTAAGTCAATTCTTACTGCATAAAAAATAATTTTTTTCTAGAATAATATCCTGAAGCAGATATCTATTTAGATTACCTAATCGTGACTTAGTAACTAAGTCACTAACTATCTTGATTTTTCAAGAAAATCAAAACAACAGTTCCCGATGGTTTCAACTAATCTAACAATAGCTAAGTCTACTATCTTTCTAGAACCTATTCTAGAATTACGAAACCATAAATAAAGTCAGAAAACATATTCTAGTAATTGTTAGAGTTTCTACGGTCCCGAGGATCGAATAACAATCATAAAATAAACATGTGAATACATCACGGAGTTGTGGAATACTCACAATGATCGGTTGAGTGACGCGGTTGACAACAAAAATTCATTTTCTACCTCCTCTAAGCTCGGCAGTGGGCTGTTTTATTGTCCTTTGAATTCGGCCATGGATGTCCTTTGAAGCTCCAAGCTTTGTGATAAACTTCCATGCTCACGGGTGGGTTTCCCTATCACATTCGCAAGACCCAAAAGTGTGCTAACACCTTTGATTTTTGCCAAAAAATCAATCTATTCCTTCTCCATCACTCATGGTTTTAAACCAGTGAAGAGGAAAGAAAATAGCCAAAATGCCGAGAGAGAGAAAAAGTGTAAAGGAGAGAGAGATTTGTTGTAATGTTAATTGATTTCTAAAATCAAAACATATACCAAATATTAAAATAATGATATTAGTCATTCAAGCTTTCAAAAAGCTTTTCCACAACTTCCATCATGTCACATCTTTCAATCAATCAAGTGACTAGATGTCACATCACTCAAAGGACTAATGATTTGACGCTTGATGTGACTAGTGATTTGACACTTAATTTAACTTACGTGCCGCACTCGAATTCGAAATACGAATGCGCTCGTAAATAATCCCGGGCTCGGGTTCGCTAATTCCAAATGATTATGCCTAGCGAAATCACTATTCACGTCGCTAACGAAATAATTTTAAATTAATTCGTTAGCTCGAATTAAAATCTAATTTTAATTCCACGTCGAAATCGAATTACGTATAATATATCGAATATATTATTTTATTGATTAATTCTAAATTAATCGTTATCTCTCTTTAAATGATATTTTATACCAGATAAAATATCTCCGTAATTAATCCTGGATTAATTTTCTCTCTCATCTAATTAATCCCAGATTAATAAAGTGCGAGTCATACGTCATCGGTGAATTTTCGGGAAGCGACCCATGAGATCTCCGGATATGTTGGCAGTAAATTCGGTCGTCGGACTATCCGAACACGTAAGTACCTAGTACTATATTTTTACCGATTTAAAAGACAAGGTTGGCTTCTAGCAAAGCGCCATGCCTACCCAATTCTCCAGAAACATGCTTACAGGAATAAGCGATCTATATCATACTTAGTATACGTAGTATCGTGTATGTCGATCCAGTATCGGTTGATCACATGCAGGGCTTGGGGCTAGTACAATGTCTGCCCCGTACGAAGCATATATCGGATCACAAGCAACTAGTCTCTTTATTATTGGATAATCATGACCAAGTCATATTATCCCGTTGGTTGCAACCCTTTAGAGAACCGGTTCTGTATCCCTGCGCGATCATCCTCTCCACTATGTCTAGAGAGATACTTGCATCTTGACATCACACCCAATACGCTACGATTCTCGATATACCCAGAAGATGCGTACACAGAAACTGGTTAAAGCCCTGGACGATCAAAACCAAAGTATATTGATTGTCGCAAGTATTAGCGGTGCAAGTCTCAGGTTAAGACCAAATACACCTACCCTGATTTCGGACTTCCATAGACACATAGTCATACTACCAAATGGAATTCCGAGGGGGTCTATCCAGAGCGAAGCTGTTTTCCGTACCATCGGTAAAACACAACCTCCTATTACACTTGCATGAGTATCCTGTACCCAAATATATGAGAACTATGTCATTATGCCCTCATAAAACGCACAAGTGTAATACTAGTCTTTTACGTATTTATCGATGTCCAATCTCGATAATACTCTGACTAGGGATATTTAATGATTCATCATTTGTGGATTGATACTATCTCATATCATTCTCAATCCATGAACAAATCATAAGGACCTCATATAATTTATACATCTTGGTGATCTAATCACAAATGATAAGAGAGCAATCTCCTTTGTCACATAGTTAATTTATACAACAACACCATGATCTGTACAAATAGTGACGCTATGGGTCATAATTGTCCAACAATCTCCCACTTGGCCTATAGCCAGTCACTCGAGTGTCTAACACCTGAACTATGTACAGTTGGCTCAAACTGCTGAAGAAAGGCTTTCATCAGCGAATTTACATGATTATCATCTGATGCGATTTATACGATCATCACATCGCCACGATGTATGATCCGAACGAATCAGATGAATAGTCGAAGTATATATCTGGATCGTTGATGAGACCATTAATTCTTTAGCCTGTGTTGACGCCTAGCTCAGCTGCTAACAGAACTATATCTAATCTAATTAGATTTATTATTAACCCAGATGGCTTCTATTGCTATCTCAGCTACAGCAATAGCCCGCTTTTGTTGTTTATTCGGTAACAGTATCTTGCTTGGAAGATTTCCAGCTCACCGTTCCGTTATTCAAACTGTATAGTACCGTTTGCAACTTATAGTTGTTTTATCGGTTGGGAAACTTGCAGCAGTGATCCCAGTCACTTCAAGTTCTCCTTCTCCATAGTTTAAGACATCATCCTTAGTTCTCTTAGATACTAACGGATGTTCTTAACATCAATCCAGTGACTATCACTTGGATTGGCCTATATGTGAATCCATATGCTCAATGCATATGAGACACCAGGTCACGTACATTTTTCAATGTATGATTTCTCGGAGAGTCTTAACAATTTTAAATCTATCCCAGTAGATCTTTATTCCTAGAATAAAGGTTGTTTCTCTCTAGAATTCTACGGAGAATTTTCATGAAAGCCAAGCTTTCACCGATTTTATTATGGGAATATCATTTCCAAGAAATGATGTATTATCATTATTTATAGGACAACCACTGTCAGTGCGCTCCCACTAACCTCTTTATATACACAAGAATCATTTCGTTTTGAATTAAATCATAAACTATTATGATTACATCAAAGCGATAATTCCAAGAAACTAATGTTTGCTTCAATCTAAACATGGATCGATTAACCCGCAAACCTTGTTTGCTAGTTTTAGTACGACAAAATCGACAGGATATTTTAAACATCCTCCAAAGGGTTTCCTTTTCAGGAAAGCTTTTTTTTTTCCCGTTAAGCTAACATATTTCTTAAATGAAACACCCAGCATCAGCAAGCATTATCCAAATGGATTTACCGTGGCAACAGGTGAAAGATTTCATCGTAATCAACACAATATTGATAATGATACCTTTTCGCTACAAGCCTAGCTTAGTACGTTGGTATGTTGCCATCCATGTATGTCTTCCTTGAAGACTTATATAGTACCAATGGGCATAATGCCTCGCGGTACAACAACTAGTATCCAAATATAGTTGGTAAACATGGAATCCATTTCGGACATCATGGCACTTTGCCATAATATGGAGTTGATACCTTGTATCACTTATTCTTACGTAGTCAGTTCATATTCCCCAAAAGATTGACATCTTTATGAGGTGAGATCAAAAACCCATACCCCATGTTATTTTCTGACTCTCTCCGACCTACGCGGTTCTTGTGTATTCGAAGATTATTGGTACAGTTTCATCCTTGATGAACTGTTTGTGTTCCATTAAGGAATTAGTACCTTGAATAGTATTACTCCGATTTTCATCGAGTTTTACTATCCTCCCACTTACCACTGCATATAGGTATTCCTTTTAGGAAAATCGCATGGTGAGCAACAATTAATTTTTTCTCTTGTGAGATGTATAAGTACTATACTTTGGTATCCCTAGGATAACCTACAATTTGGCACTTATCCAATTTGGGTTCTAGTTTGGTATCATCCAAACATATGCCCAGTATACCCAAATTATCAGGAATGAGAAACCCGGTTTCTTTCCCGTTCATATCTAATATGTAATCTGTCAAACAGATTTTTATGGAACCTTATTCTAAATAAGTTCTGCACTGTTAATGCATATCCGTTGAAGGGAATGGTAGCTCAGAGCGACCCATGATTAACCTTATCATGTCCAACAAAATTTCGGTTTATCATGTTCGGACACACCGTCATATTGACGTGTTCCGGGAGGAGTCCTCATTGAAATAATACTATACTCTGACAAGTATTTTAGAAACTTATTGCTTAAGTATTTTCCATTACGGTCTTACCGTGACGGTTTAATACTTTGGCTGATTTGTTTGTCTATTTTGTGTCGAAACTTTAGAAGTTTCCGATTCATGTTTTAAAAGAAACACTTAACCATAACGTGATGCCACATCCGTAAAGGTCACAAAATATTCATATCCACCTCTAGCTTAGCTAGACGTGGGCCCACTTGCTTCACTATGAACTAGGGCTAACAGATCAGTGGCATTTACACTTTTACCAAGTAAAGGCGTTTTAGACACTTTACCCAATAAACTAGATTCGTAGACTTTATTTGATTAGAATCAAATCAGTCCGATTACCCACTCTTCGAAAGTGTGGATATACGAGTCTTGTTTAATTCTGTCCCAGACAACAACGCCACAATATGTTTCATCTGATCAAATCAGTTTGAGCTATTTGTTTTTCATGTTATATGTTTGAGATATTTTATATTCAAAATATAAATTCTGTTATTCACATCTAATGTGTTTATCTCAATATCATCTTTATTAATGAAATACTTTAGTGTTCTAGAATATAAAGGTTCATCCGCAATGGATTAAACACTGATATAGAGATAATATTTCTAGTCAAACTAGTTATATTATAACAGTTCCCTAATTTAAGTACACACCCGAGGGTGGTTCCTAAACTTAGGTATCTACGGTCAAAACAGCGACTTTCGTCCTGTTTCCAATTCGCAGATTAATCTCAACTGAAGTCAGTATCCTGCTAATAGCAGATTCTGAACATCAACACATATTTTTGTACTATATTAAGTATTTAAAATCCAATTTTAATACTAGTTGTGAACATATTATGACAAACATATTTGAAGTCAGAGCCTTGCACGCCTTCAATTCCTTCATATCTGCTTTGTCCAAACGGCAGTCACGCTTCCGCGATCTCGTTTGCCACAATTTAGGCAGACATTTTGGGATTTATCATTTATCTTCCCAGAAGATTATAATGATTTTACCTTTGACCTATTCAACACTTAGAAGTGTTTGGCCTAGCCTTGGCATTCTGGAATATCGAAGTAAGGTGCGCCTTGCGCTACTTGCCTAATTGCAAAGTTTGACTTTATCTCATTGAGAATAGTCATTAACTCTCCAAGAGTTATTTATTGCAATTTAATACTTCTAAAATCTAAGTATAGATTTATGGAGATTCTTCAATTTCAATATCATATTTTAAGGCTCTAATCCTTAGTTCTGATTAAGAAATTAAGGAGTCTATTTGACAAGTGTAATGAATTAAGCACTACAATTATCATCACATAAATCTTCTAAAGACCATGCTCTACTATTTGCTCAACTCCGGGCTTAGGCCTAATATGTTATTTTATCAAATAAAGTAACTTGTTAGTTTCCAGGACCATCCTGAAATTATTCCCAATTTGAAAATTAAAGTTGTTTAAATACATTTTCACTAGGATTATGTTTTAAACACTAATCTTTCAATTTATCTTGATTTTAATAGTCCAACTATTTAATCAACGATTTTAGGTACTATTTATTATAATGATTACAATAGTCCAACTATTTAATCAACTATAATTTTAATAGATAAATTCAATATATTGATTACTATAATCCAATTATAAAATCAACTATAAATGAATAGTTTGAATACAGTCCAACTGTTTTAAAACAACGATTAAATATTAGTCCAACTAACATTTAATTTATTTGATGAATGATATTTGAATTGAGCGTGTATGGGAATTAATTAAACGAGTATTGCAAATTCAATTCTTGCCTCCCACTATTTTTCGGCGAGCCTCTAACCCTCTGTCGAGTACTCGGGAAATCATGTTTCCTAGTGGGCTAGGATCCTGTTAAATATCACACAATCTTGACTTTGGCCAATAAATTGTATGATAATTAACTAGGTAGATTTCTAAGATCAATTGGTTCCAATCCAATTCCTAGATCCAGTAGGTGGACATCCAAGTTCGAAACATATATCATATATATACCAATATATTACCTAACCTTTTTCCTCTGAATCAACTAAGCCTTGGCTTTGGCACAACAAACTTCGTGATCCCAGTTAAGCGAAACCCATTGACCATGGAAAGCTTCGTAATCAATGTCGATGGATAAGAAGTGGTCTGGACTTTGGCCAACAAACCACAACTTGGACAAGACACCAATATGAAACAAAGCTCTCGTGATTCAAACACATCCTCGATGGACGAAGGTCTTGACTTTAGCCAACAAACCAATGCCAGTCTTAGATCTTAAGTAAGAATCACTCAATGGAAGGAAAAACGCTTAATATTTTGTGAGGGTTTTTCGCGTGCAAATTGGCAACCAATTTATTTTCTTTGTTAAGGTCTATCATCATACACCCTTAAACATGCATTCTAAACACATAATAAAGCACATATGAATAAATAATAATGATTTGCGGATGGATACTTTACACATTGATCCTAGATCAAATCTCTCTCTTTCCTCTCTCTCACTAGCACAAGTATTTACTTCTACCCGTTACACTATACTTCTAAAGAAACCTCATTTACATTGAGGGGAATAGGTGAGAAGAGAATACAAAGAGTAAGGAGGTAATAAGGCTGGAGACGCAGGTCCAATTAATAAATTCCAAATTTATTGCAACAATTTCTAAAATTGCCCCACCCATCTAATATCCATCCGATGTACATTATTCATGCATCGCAACCATGTATTCACACAAGCATGTTATCAATCAATCTAATCAAATTAATTAATCTGATAATTAATGACCATCCAATGTTCAAACAAAGATTTGATTTTTCGCGAGTCAAACTCGTTTTGCGAATAAGTACTCAAAGTACGAATTCTTAAATTAAATTAAACTACAAATTAAATTAAATCAAATTCAATTTTATTTAATACTAATTCGCTATTTAATTCCAAATTAACTATTACAATTTATTAATAAACCTTTTACGACTTAAATTCCAAATTTAATCGTTACGGGTCTCAAAGCCCGATTAACGTCCAACGTCTATTTAATTAAAGTCCAATGAGCTTTTAATTAATTTCTTTAAGGCGTGGGCTTTTGTTCAACTTGGGTCAAACCCAATAACAAAAGCCCAATCAAGGAGTAATCCAATAAGCCTTGAAATCAATTTAGGCCCATTAGGCCCAATTAAATACTTAAAGGTCCATTAGTCGCATTTGGGCTTTATGGAAGCGGTTTTGGGCCCAATTGGATCCAACCAATTTAGCCTAAATCCATCTTGGTACAAACAAGCCCATTAAAGCCCATTTACAACTTTAAAGCCCAATTTCCAAAATTAGCCCAATTAATTAAATTACAAAATTCCAAATTCCTAATTTAATTAACCTAAAGTGTATAACATAATTAATCAACCAAATCAATATTTCCAAAATACCAATTAGCCCAATTAATCATGCTCATTAACATTAAATCATGTCCAACACAATTTATCAAAAATCAAACCCAATATATGCTTTATATGTCTCGGCCAAAGTAGGGTTTTTCAAATCAATCCAATCGTTTACTAAATCAATATTCCCAATCGTTTCCAACTCATCCAATGAATCAAAAAATAAAATTCCAAGACATTTAGGGCTATGTAGGATTCGACCAAGCCTTCCAATTTGGGGGAAAATGATCCAATCACAATTTCATGAAATTGATCCAATCAATCTTCAATTAAACATGTTTTAAGCATACTCAAACATCTAGTTTAATTAAATCATTCTCAAACACATTTTACCCAATTTTTAACCCTAAGTCATATTTCATGCTTTTACTCCACTCTGATACCAATGTTAGAGTTTCTACGGTCCCGATGATCGAATAACAAGCATAAAATAAACATGTGAATACATCACGGAATTACAGAATACTCACAATGATCGGTTGAGCGAAGCGGTTGACAATAAAAATTCATTTTCTACCTCCTCTAAGCTCGATAGTGGGCCGTTTTGTTGTCGTTTGAATTCAGCCATGGATGTCCTTTGAAGCTCCAAGCTTTGTGATAAACTTCCATGCTCACGGGTGGGTTTCCCTATCACCTTCACAAGACCAAAAGTGTGCTAGCACCTTTGATTTTTGCCACAAAAATCAATCTATTCCTTCTCCATCACTCACAGTTTTGAACCAGTGAAGAGGAAAGAAAATAGCCAAAATGCCCAGAGAGAGAAGAAGTGTAAAGGAGAGAGAGATGTGTTGTAATGTTAATTGATTTCTAAAATCAAAAACATATACCAAATATTAAAATAATAATATTAGTCATTCAAGTTTTCAAAAAGCTTTTCAACAACTTCCATCATGTCACATTTTTTAATCAATCAAGTGACTAGATGTCACATCACTCAAAGTGACTAATGATTTGACGCTTGATGTGACTAGCGATTTGACGCTTAATTTGACTTACGTACCGCACTCGAATTCGAAATACGAATGCACTCGCAAATAATCCCGGGCTCGGATTCGCTAATTCCAAATTAACAAATTTTCCGTTGCGACGTAATTAAATGATTATGCCTAGCGAAATCACTATTCACGTCACTAACGAATTAATTCTAAATAAATTCGTTCGCCCGAATTAAAATCTAATTTTAATTCCGCGTCGAAATCCAATTACGTATAATATATCGAATATATTATTTTATTGATTAATTCTAAATTAATCGTTATCTCTCTTTAAATCATATTTTATCCTAGATAAAATATCTCCGTAATTAATCACAGATTAATTTTCTCTCTCCTCTAATTCATCCCAGATTAATAAAGTGCGAGTCATACGTCATTGATGAATCTTTGGGAAGCGACCCATGAGATCTCCGGATATGTTGGCAGTAAATTTGGTCGTCGGACTATCCGAACACGTAAGTACCTAGTACTACATTTTTACCGATTTACAAGATAAGGTTGGCTTCTAGAAAAGCGCCATGCCTACCCAATTCTCCAGAAACATGCTTACAAGAATAAGCGATCTATATCAGGCATAGTATACGTAGTATCGTGTATGTCGATCCATTATCGGATGATCACATGCAAGGCCTGGGGCTGGTATAATGTCTGCCCCGTACGAAGCATATATCGGATCACAAGCAACTAGTCTCTTTATTATCGAATAATCATGACCAAGTCATATTATCCCGATGGTTGCAACCCTTTAGAGAACCAGTTCTGTATCCCTGCGTGATTATCATCTCCACTATGACTGGAGTGATACTTCCGTCTAGACATCACACCCAATACACTACGATTCTCGATATACCCAGAAGAGGCGTACACAGAAATCGGTTAAATCCCTGGACGACTAAAACCAAAGTATATTGATTGTCACAAGTATTAACGGTGCAAGTCTCAAGTTAAGACCAAATACACCTACCCTGATTTCGGACTTCCATAGACACATAGTCATACTACCAATGGAAATCTGAGGGGGTCTATCCAGAGCGGAGCTGTTTTCCGTACCATCGGTAAAACAAAACCTCCTATTACACTTGCATGAGTATCTTATACCCAAATATATGAGAACTATATCGTTATGCCCTCATAACACGCAAAAGTGTAATACTAGTTTTTTACGCATTTATCGATGTCCAATCTCGATAATACTCTGACTAGGGATATTTATTGATTTATCCTTCGTGGACTGATACTGTCTCATATCATTCTCAATCCAGGAACAAATCATAAGGACCTCCTATCATTTATACATCTTGGTGATTTAATCACAAATGATAAGAGAACAATCTCCTTTGTCACATAGTTAATTTGTACAACAACACCATGATCTGTACAAATAGTGACGCTATGGGTCATAATTATCCAACAGTAATATGATATGTAGTGGATCAGAAGTATAATTCTATAAACTATATATAATAAAAGGAAACGAAAGTAGAATTTTCCATAAAAAATAGACACTACTTTAGTTGTGGATTTTCAACCAAGCAGTATCTCCCACTACTTTACGTAATACCGTAATCCCTAACGGAGAACGAGAATTCAATAATTAAATCGAATTTCATAGTGAGAATAGGATCCCATGAATATATTTCGACTCACAGCTTTGGCATGATCTCGCCTACGTATATTCATTAGGTAGACAACCCATAGTCAATCACTCACAAGTGACTCCTAGTTTTGGTCATGACCGTTTCTCGTTATGACAGCTTTGACATATACACAAGGAGGCATATCAAGGCTTCACTTATCAATCACAAACTCAAGCTACTGGTGTAGTCCTGAAAGCTTTGGAACGTTCAGGATTTCCACTCTCACTTGAATTTATTCAGTATCAATATACAATCGGCATGGATAAAATCCCATAACCTACACCCTCACAGCTTTGGCAAGATCTCAGATGCAGTTATAGAAAGATACCCATAAACCCTACTGACAAGATGGACCAAGAAACATGTATCCAATACACATTATTTTACAGCCTTATTTTAAGCGGGGATTTTCCTCATGAAGCTATACTCTACTTCTAATGCAGAATTTTAATCTAAATCATTTTCTAAACAATTCAATTCTACCTATAGAAATATAACTTAATATAACTATTAAATTCTTGTTACATATCCGTTAGCGTAGAACCCAAAAGTAAATAAACTTATATGCATGTGTGAACTTTTAAAATTGGATTAAACATCAAATATCCAGCATGAATAATGCAGTGGATGAAGCATCACACCCGCTCTAATACCATTTTTATTGGGGTTTTAGGTGATAGGCGCAGCAGAAGCGCGGTTCGGGCAAAATTATAATTTAAAACTTTTTCAAATTACCGAATAAATTATTCAATACCTAATATGAATAATTTATTCATATTTAACCTAAATCTATTTATTCAATATCAAATATATACATAAATAAGGTTGAAACATCGTGAAACTTTTACGAAAATCATTTTTCCGTAAAATGACGTAAAACACATTTTTGACTGAACCGACCTTCCGAAACTTATGGGGACTGCCCAAGTCAGCCCCAATAGTGTCAGGGTAGTTCATGGGCTACCTAAACAGTGACGAACTCATTGTTTGGACAACTGTCACCTGGTTGGCTAACGCCGTTTTTGGCCGTTTTCACTTATTTCAACTCTGAAATACTTTCCAGAAATTATTCCAACTCTCAAAACACATCCATTAAGTTCAAATGACATCAAATTCATCAAAAAATTTCCAGTTTTATAGAATTTGATCCAGAAACCAAAAATTCCATTTTTCATGCTTTAAATCCAAATTTTAAAGATTAATCTAATAAATCATAACACCAACCAAAGTCACCATATATGAACCACCCAAGAATAATTCTAGGTGCCACAAGAGTGGTCATAATACTCTAGAATAGCAACTCATCAATAATTGATCAATTTGGATACAAATTACATTAATTTCACCCAAATCTACTTCACACATGCACACAAGCTTCTAATCCATCCTCCACAACCAAAAGTCCCAAATATTATGACAAGAAGAAACTCTAGGATCTCATAAGATCATCAAGAAACATGAAAGAAAAATTCTAAGCTTAGGGTATTGAAGAATTACCTTTAATCCTTTGTTTTCCTAAGTTTTTCCTTTGATTTTCTTCTTGTCTTTCACTTTAATCATCAAGCAAAAAGAACCTATTTCTTTCTCCTTACGTCTCGGCAATGGTGGTGTAATGAAGAAATAGAAAACAAAATTTCCTTTTATGAAGCCTAATGACTGACTTTTTGAGGGTTTTAATGGTTAGTTTATATTTTTAATTTCATTAAATTAAAATGATATAAGATAAGCTTTTAGGTGGCCAAATAAAATTTGGACACTTGAGCTTAAATTAATTTTGCCACGTGTTCCAATTATATATCACCATCAATGCCTAAAAATAACCTGGAGGAGGCAACCAAAAAAACTATAATAAAAAAAATCCAGAGAATCCGTAAGGATGGTGCAAAATTTGAAATTTTGTAAAAAATCCAAAACTTTAAAAAATTTTGAAAATACCCCAAAACTTCTAAAAATTACATATTTGCCCCAAAAACTGAAAAATAAACGGTACATGCAGCTAAGGAGGTGGCCAGAGGCAGAGAATTAACATAACCTAGGGAAAAAACCGTTTGATACCATGTTAGAGATTGAATTGAATAATCTTTTGTATTTCAATCTAATTATAATTATAGCGTAACAGCCTTTATATAAGCAATATAAGAATCAATAATAGGAAAGAAAAATTTTAATATGTACATTAATAATGGAAAAGGAAATCTTCGTAAAATAGGGAATTCTAATAATGAAAAAGGAAATTTTCCTAGAATAGTGAATTATAGTAATGAAAAATGAAATCTTCCTAAAATAGGGAATTATAATAGAAAATGATATTATAGTTGTGGTTTTAACATAATATCCTTGACATCCTTAGCTATTAATCCTGTAGTTAAATTATACTTGGAAACAAAAACCATTTATAAGTGTTGACAAAAGAAAATCGCCCTAGAACGACGGGGATGAAAGCAAGTGGGATGGACAGGTATCACTCCACAGGATGATTCGAACCTAGGATGAGGACGAAGAGAGAAGTCATGGAGGTCGCCCAACAACTAAGACGACTAAGAAAGTCAGGAGGACTGAACACATCCTGCTGTTGATCTCATGATCTCAACGATTGAGACAGTATCACCCACGATTAGGTAGTTCATTGCGCACAAATTAGCAGTTCCCCCATGATCAGGCAACGGTTGAAGACGTTATCCAGCAGTTGTAGAGAAGTTTGAAACCATCCGAGCAGTTTACAAGTCCACTATAAAAGGCCCGCTCATGCGAAGATTAGAGACTCCGATAAAATGAACACTCAAACGAGCATCTTATTTTTTATTTCGTAGTTTTAGAATCTGTAAATTACGTGTTTGTGCCCCTTGGAGGCTTATTCACTTAATCAAACACCCCTTATTGGGACTTTATCTCAGGAGATTTGAACCTTACACGTTTCTTCAGGTAGAAAATTACTCAAACAGTTTTTTGGCGACCACAGTTGGAGAATTGGTGTAAAAGTAGAAATGCCTCCGAAAAAGAAACACTTAAACTGGCTCAAGTATGTAGGAATGGGGACTGGAGCAAACCAACCAGCCCCACATTCCAGCCGTAGTGGGCCATTTCGAGGGTCTGGCAGACGCTAGTTGATAAGAGCCTATGCGAGAGCTTAGCCCTAACGCCGTTCGTGCATTGTTCGATGAATTCACATAGGATGTTGTCGAGCATGTTAGGCTTCAAAATTATCATATCATAAATAAGTTTACTTCGACTAGTAACTCACATTATGAAAATATGGCCAAACATCTAAGCTCATTAAATGAGTTAATGGCAAAATATGTAATCGGGGGGAACAACCCTACCATGGATTACACCTCCTCTTGCACCAAGCAGTTAAGAGGCTGGTCCAAGCAATATTCCTCAGCAAGGGGTCACTGTCCCTACGACTTGTGTGGGGGGTAATAAGTCCTGGGGGAAATGGCCCACATCTAAGGCCAAACCTACACCAACCACGACTATGTCCCACTTCTGAGAGGACCACAACCGCCACCCATAGCAATACCATGTTGAGAGAACAGATGACCAAGATTCTTCAAAATCAATTTGGTATGGGAGTACGGCCAATTCGGCCAAGGTATCGGAAGCCATATCCAGATTGGATCGACGTGGCATATCCGTGGCATAGGAATTACAAAGTACCAGACTTTTCTCTGTTTACAGGGTCTGGGAAATTTCTTCCATTGAACACATATGACGATTTACACTTCAGTGTGGAGAAGCAACTGATTTCTATAAGTTGAGGTTATTCCACGGCTCACTGTGAGGAGTAGCTTTCTCCTGATATGTCAGCCTGTCACCCAACTCGGTAGATAATTGATAAAAAATGGAATAGCTATTCCACGCGTAATTCTACAAGGCCAAATCTGCAGTGGCCTTGGCTGATTTGGCAAACTTAAGACAGTTACCTAGAGAATGGGCCGAGACGTTCTTACAAAGTCTCAAAGTGGCTCGAGGCCGATGTTACATGCCTTTATCGGAAAAAGAATTCGTGAGAATCGCCCAAAGCTATCTCAATTTCGATCTGAAAAAGAAATTTCAAGATCGTGAAATTTGGGTTCTCCCTCAACTCACCACTAGTGTGGTACGTTATTAACAGTTATTAAAAGATGAGGAACAAATGAAAAATTTCAGGAAAGGAACTTATTACAGGAACATCAATTATGAAGTGAAATAGACATTGAATCGACCGACTTATACTTGGTCGAATTGGTTAAAGGAAAGCCATACGTTTGAAAGGCGTGGGCTGAACCCCAAGCCAAAGAAAAGAACGATAAAAAGAGTAGGAAATCTCATTTGATATCACGAAAGTCGATGCCATATTCGATCAATTATATAAAGATAAGAAAATTAATTTGAGCGACAGCCACACATTGCCAAGCGCTGAGAAAATCGATGGGAAAAAAATATTATAAATGACATAATACATGGTCCCATTCAACTAATAATTATTTTATTTTTCGGAATGTTTTGCAGGATGCCATAGAATCTGGACGAATAATGTTCAAAAAAAGATGGTGGTGGATGACAACCATTTTCTAAAGCTGATAGAATTAAACATAATCGATTCGGACCTTACCAAAATGAACTTTCCAAAGTTCAAGTTGGTTCTAGATGAAGATCAGGACTGTCATCGTCCGAGCACTCTGGAAAGGATCAAAACACCCCAAGAATTGAAGGATCGATGAAATATGTGTGCACGGTGTAAGAACAGTATAGAGTGGATGAGGGAGTTGGAATATACCAGTGAAATGCTAATAAAGAAGAAGCCAGTAGCACGGCAACCGAGGACCTTCACGCCGAGGTTCTACAGTGAGAATTCAAACCTCGTCTTAAATGTAAAGACGTTTAGGCTGAAAATTCATCGGCCCAATGTTTGACATTCATACCGGAGGCCATATTCGGTACAGCGCCTATGAAGGAACTACCCTCTTGTGGACGAAATGACAAGGACGTAATTGAGGCGATACCAGAGAAATTATGGCCGTATGATGCACCGAAAAGGTGAAATGAAGGTCACCATAGGTCGTAGTGCTTATACACGAAAGAAACCGGATGTAAGTGGCAAAGAGAGTGATGACAGAGAAGACACAACAACGAACTGTGAGGAGCACACCAAATTTGATAGACGAAAATAGGACTAGACAGATGACGAAGACCCCTATCGTCATTCAGTTTAGCAGTATGCCACCATTTATGGCGAATCATTACTTGTTGTCCGAGAAATTCAAGGGGTTGGAAATAACAAAGATGTCTATGATCTTGATGAAACAGAATTTTCAGCACTCTTGATAACAGATAGAGAGGCTTTAGATGAGGAAATGACTGACATAGAAGAAGAAATAGACATCAGGACTGAAGCACGAAGAAGGGGAATATCACAGAATCAGTTTCTCAAAGAATTATATGAGGCTGGAAGCCCTGCAGTCGGAACATTAGGAGAAAACTTGGTAGAATCCCCATACCTCATCCTATACGGAACACCCAAAGTAAAACGGACCATTACCAAGGCAAAAAAGTGAAGACTAGTCATCAATAATGTCTCTCACAATACGCCGGTCACATTACCACCTTCTAGATGGGACATGGAGAGAGAACTGCCTCGAGCTAATGCCGGGAACGAACCAATAATGGAGGTAGGCCTATCAGGGAAAGTGATATTCCTAAACCACCACCACAAATGACTAAACACCTGCAGAGATTGTATGTCAAAGCAAAGGCCAACGGAATCCCTATCTCCAAAGTGTTGATTGATAATGGAGCAGTCATCAATGAAATCCCGGTTAGGATGCTAGGGCATTTAGCAAAGTCAGAAGACGACCTTATCCCTACAGAAGTGGTGCTTACAAGTTTCAATGGAGGCGCGACGACGGTCAAAGGGGTCGTCCCACTAGACTTGCAAGTAGGGACACTACGAAGACAATAGTGTTCTTCGTTATAGATGGGCCAACCACATATAACATGCTCTTAGGACAGGATTGGATAAACGGTGGCCGATGCATTCCTTCATCTCTTCATCAATGTCTAGTTATCTGGAAGTAGAGAGACGAAGTGGAAATAGTACATGCCGATAACAAGCCTTCCGCTGCAAAGACAAATTCGATCAAATACTTCATGTACAAAGGAAATTACGGGCCGACCAGAGCTCTGACTGAAGAGGAAAACTCGGCCATCGTGGCTCAAAACGATGAGCCATACCCCGCAAATCTGTTAAATGATTTGTTCACACAAACAAGGCCAACCACAATGGTCTTTGGAGAGCCAATGCACAGTAAGTCAAATGAAGAAGAACAAGTAAAGTAAAGAACAAGCCGCACTCACAGCCACCAGGGCCAACTTAATGGCTTATGTAGTGGAATGAGAAGATGAACCTGAAGCTCATGCCGCTATTTCGGCCTTAAGGGATAACTTGTTAGCACACAGACAGAAGACAGAGTGAGAGATGTGTGCGGGGTAGATTGTTTGAGGGAAGTGAGTCCCAAAAGTGAACAACGAATGGAAGAAGAAGAATACGCTATGAATATGCGATATAAGGGGAGCATCACAAGGGTACAAGATGTATTGGATAAGGTAAATTGGGAAGTAAGGACAATATACGTATCACCTACATCAGCAAGGGACTAGAGGCCCAGGTACTTGAAAAAATAATCCATTTGTTACAAAAAATATAAAGATTGTTTTGCTTGGGACTATAATGAAATGCCTGGTTTAGGCAGAACGTTAGTGGAACATAGATTGCCAATCATGTCAAACCATAGACCATATAAACAACCTCCTCATGGGTTTGCACCCAACATCATGCCTGACATTAAGAAAGAGGTCGAGGGCCCTTTAGAGAAGAAATTCATCAGGACGACTAGATACATAGAATAGTTGTCAAATATCGTCTCTATCATGAAAAAAAATGGAAAGCTAAGAATATGCATAGATTTTAGGAATTTAAACTTGGCCACATTAAAATATCAATATCCTATGCCGACGGTAGATTCCCTTGTGGACTCCACAGCGGGGTACCAGATGTACTCTTTTATAGATAGGTACGCGGGGTACAATCAGATCTACATCACCGAAAGCGATATACATAAAATGGCTTTTAGGTGCCCAGATTCTTTAGGATGTTATGAATGGGTGGTGATACCATTCGGTCTAAAAAATACTGGGGCCACGTACCAACGGGCCATGAATATGATTTTCCATGACATGATCAAAAAATTTGTAGAGGTTTATATGGATGATATAGTGGCTAAGTCTGTAACCATGGATGAACATTTTAGCAATTTAGCAATGGCTTTCGAGAGAATGAGGAAGTTTAAATTGAAATTAAACCCTGCCAAATGTGCTTTCTTGGTGCAGGAAATTTCCTGGGTTTTTTAGTACACCAGCGGGGAATTGAAATTGATACTAATAAATCTCGAGCAATCACTGAAGCCAAACCACCAGAAATAAGAAAGAGTTGCAAAGATTTCTAAGGCAAATTAACTTCTTAAGAAGATTTATCTCAAACTGTGCAGGAAAAACTAAAGTGTTCTCGTATCTATTGAGGCTAAAGGATAAAGATGAGTTCGTCTGGACCAAAGAACATCAAAAGGCTTTTGAAAGCCTGAAGAAATATTTGTCACAGTCGCCGGTGATGGTGCCTCATGTGCCAGAACGGCCAATGAAGTTATACATATCAGTCGAAGAGCAGTCCATAGCTGGAATGATTGTGCAAGACGATGACATGGACGTCGAAAGATCCATCTATTATATCAGCAGATAATTGTTGAAATATGAATGTAATTATTCTCCAATGGAGAAAATGTGTTTGGCTTTATATTTTACATGTACTAAATTATGAGCTTACCTTAGGCCGACTATAGTGTACTTAATTACCAAAGTTAACATAATAAAGTACATGTTCTCTCGTCTTATTTTGCACCAAAGAGTTGGTTTCTGGTCATTATCATTGTCAGAATTCGATATACAGCATGAACCTCAAAAGGCTGTAAAAAATCAGGCCTTGGTAGATTTCTTAGCCGATCACTCATGTTTAAGTACCATTAGAGAAATGGAAATGGAATTAGATGAATGCAGCTTGAAACCATGGACGAGTCAGTTCTTGGCTTGGTCTCCCATAACCAAATAAATTCACTATTGAGGGAGGATTTGTCCCGGGAATGGCATTCCCATATTGCTCTCTGAGATAAAAATCAGCCGTCAACAGTTGGCACCGTTTGTGAGGAACCGACAAAAAGCGACTTCCATAGTAAGACGATAGTGGGAGGTAGAGACCAGAGGTTGGTGAATAGTTCAATAGCAGAATGGATGGAGGGGGAAGGAACGGAAGGAGTAGAGCAGAGCCGGGAAAAGAAAAGATCTGTATGGAAAATGTTCTGTCGGAAACAAAAGCTTTTCCTTAATGAGTTATGGAATGGAATGTAAGAAGGTTAGCTAACGGCCATTCACAAGAAGTCTCTGACAACTTCGAAGTTACTGAACAGATTTTTCATATACCAAATATCACTGTTCCTGAAAATATCACATTAACTCGAGATAATACAGACGTTGAGATAATTCCTCATTCTAAAGTTAGCTTGGAAGTAGCAATTGAAGAAGAATTTGACACTGAAGATGACTTCGAGTCAAGTCCCGAATCCTCAAATACCAAAGATAATAGTGACTAATCTAGTTAGTATATGACGTGATGCATGAATAATTTGTACTCTTATTATGAATTTGATTGTTGTTTTGAATTACTATCATCATGTATGATTGGTGTTGTTGTTGTCATGTACGTCGATTGAGATATGTTATTTTTTGTTGTTATTAAAATAATTTATCATACGCTTTAGCATCGAAATAATAAATCGACGCTAAAATAATGACATTTAGCATCGAAATATAATATCGACGCAAAAATAATGACATTTAGCATCGAAATATAATGTCGATGCTAAAAGTTAACCCTTAGCGTCGATTGAAATATTAGGACGCTAAAGGTAAAACTTTTATTTTCCCCCTAAAAATTTCATTAAGTACCGCTATTTTTTTATCGTCGAAATATTTGACGCTAAAATGAAACTAATTCGACGCTAAATGTTTATTAAAATCTCTAATTTCAGTTTCCCCTCATTCTTCTCTGCTTCAAAGAAGGAATTCGTGCTTCCCTTATTCTCTCGACCAGAATTTGTACAAAAGAATTAAAGGAAACTTAGCCCTAAAATTTTCCTTCATCATCGTGAGTTAGAAGAATTCGGGGGGGGGGGGGGGGGGGACTTTTAAAGTAAGTCTTTAATTTCTTGCTTCTTCTGAGTTAATTAACTTAGAAATTATTATTATTTTTTTTTATGATTCAAGCTTTATTTGGTAATTTAATATGTAAATGGGTATCACTAAGGATATCACCAATTTTTGGCTGTGGAAGAGGGGGTTTCCTTGGTTTAGTTTTTGGTCAATGGTGGTCGAAAGTGCATTAAGTTGGAAGTTTATTTGTGATTGTATATTATGGTTATTATAAGATTTTGAAGCTTTGTGATAAGAGGGGAGTTCGGCCGTTGAGGATTTTACTTGGTGAGAGGCTTGAGAGAAATGGATGTTATTTAATATATTTGAAGCTTGTATGGCTTGTGTTTTTTTTTTTTTTTGAGATAATGCACTTTGCATGCCAATAACTATCTCTTGAAAAATGGACTAGTTTTAATATGACTGAATGGAGCTGTAGGTTTAGTTTGAGTTTCAAATGTATATAGTTGTTAAATTATTTGGTACTTGATTGTGAAATTTGGGATGTTTTGTTGTATATTCTTGGACATTTGATAATCAATTATTTGATATATATAATGAATTCATTTAACACATACTTCTGGTTGCTTAATATGAGCAGAGTATGTGTTAGTTTAGTAATTGACTTTTGATATGTGGACTAACATGTATTTGTATTCTCATTATTATGATGATGATTTGACTTAGGTCTATATAGAATCTATATATGCATTAGTTATTAGCTAGGCCAATTTTAAGTATATTTAGTTGCTACTGTTGTGCATTGGTTTAGAAGAGTTCAATTGGCCAATTGGGTTTATTACTTCATCTGCTTATATTCAGGTAGTTCCTAAGTTGTTACCGGTGTTAGAATCTGTATTTCTCTTACTTGTTTCAAGTTATATGGACTAACTGAAGAATAATATAAATTATTTCAAGCTAGCTTTTCATGTTTCAGTATTTTGTGTGTTTTTGTAGATGGCACCGGGCAATCACAGACGGACTAATACGACCGGGCAATCACAGACGGACTAATATACTCCATCTACATCAGCAAGGACAACTGGCCCTGATGGAGTCTCTTCTAGCACAGGTGAGTCCAGTACAGCGAAGGGTCGAGGACGCACCCGTGGCCTGGGGTTGGCTAGGCACGTTAAAGCTCACGGCCGTATCCGTATTGAGATATCAGATAATGGACAAAGTTAAGTCGGACAACATAATTCATCGTTTACTACAGCCATAGGATCTACTGCTTGGTTTGAAGCTGCCCAAAATTATGTTTCTTGGAGAAAGATACTGTGGGAGACGAAAATCAACCAGCTATTCTCTTCATTACTTGTGAGTTTCCTTACGGTATTAAGTTTTCGATATTGTTTGTTAGGTAAAATTTTCATTTTATACTTATTTTTACTCGGTTGCTATTCCTGTAGGAGTTGTTCGACTTCGATATGACCAAAGTGAATGTCCAACAGTATATGACTACCACATGGCGAAAATTTATAAGGATTATAGGACAAAAGTCCTGAAACCAATATTCGACGAACATGGACCTTCAGATGCTCCATAATATAAGCCTGATTTTATAGAAGAGCAAGACTGGACATTCTTATGTGAGCTTTGGTCTAGCAAGAAACACGAGGTAAATTTTAAAATAAACGGAAATTTATAATTGTCTTTGTTTTTGGTACTTACAGTGTTGTTAAATGCAGGATAAATATCACGCAAATGTAAAAAATCGAAGTCACTTGCGTTTTAACCACCGTGGAGGTTCGAAGCCATTTATCCAACATCGTGCCGAACATTCTGAGGTAAATATATCCTAACGTAAAAGTGAACAGTTCATTGTTTGTACTAATGTGGAATAATACTGAATTTATTTTCTGTTTTTAACAGAGTAGCACATGTGAGGTGCAATCATTTCCAGATTTTTTCCGAGTGACACATTACAATGAGAAAAATAAATAGATAAATGAAGAAACCGAACACTGCTATGTAAGTTTCAGTTTTTAACATAAAATATTTATTATTATGTATGTTAATTTTTTTTTTCAAATTCTAACATTACCTTATTTTTTAAATAGAACCAAATGATGGAACTCCAACATCAAACTCAAGAGACAGCGTCCGACTCGATACCAGATGAGCAGTTGTCGTAATTGGTTTTCAAGAATCAGATAGCTTACAACGTTGGTCTTGGCACTCGTAAGAAGCCGACGTCATCTGCACGCAATACTGTTAATTCGAACAATGCCTCATCTCTTCAAGACCAGTTAGTCACCACCCAAGACCAGCTAGCCACCACCCAAGACCGCCTAACGACCAGCGAAGACCAGCTAGTCACCACCCGAGACGAGCTGAAAAAGACTAAGAAGGAGCTACAACAGGTTAAGGTGGACCACGAGAAGAAGATGGAGCAGTTCGAACAGTAAATGCTGGTTTTCCACCCGATGTTGAAGGCCTCTCTCAGTCATGGTGCATTTGGCTCGAGCGTCCCCCCATCACAGTAGCAATAAATTTTATATCCATTTATATAAATATTTTGACCAATAATTTTAATATAATATGTATTTTTGTAAAAAAAATTTCAATATAATAATTATTATAATATTTCGTAATTCTGTTATTAATTAGGAATTTTTTTCAAATAAATAAAATATTAAATTAATTATTTTAGACCAAAAAGCAGTAAATTAATAATTTTTTAAAAAAACAAAATTTTGACTATTTTCGTTGAACTAGTCGACGCTAAATGTGGTTTTGGTGTCGAAATATTCGACGCTAATAGTAAAAAATCGCCGCTGTAATTATACAAAAATTATTTTTTTAATATACTTTAGTGTCGAAACTAAACGACGCTAAAAGTCTAACTTTTAGCGTCAAATTATTTCGTCGCAATACCTGACATATAGCGTCAGAAAATTTTATTTAGCGTCAAAATAAATTGGACGTAAAATGGTAGTTTTTAGCGTCGAATATATGTGTTTCAACGCTAAATATTATTCTCGTCGATGTTTCGCCATCCATTTGTATTTACGTCGAAATTTGCGATTTTTGCATCGATTAGTTTCGACGCTAAATGGCATAATTTTTGTAGTGGTATTATCTAGTTCAGTTTAATAAAATCTTTTGGAGTAAACTAAATAGAGAGGATTATAGGTGAAATTGAGGGCAATTAAATAGTAAAGGTTTTTGTTTCAAAAAAAAAAAAAAAATAGTATAGGTTTCATCTACTTCAATTTAGTAATTTTTTTTTTTTTTGAATAAATGAAATTGAGAGGATTGTAGGTGTAATCTAGAGCAGTAAATGACCTTGAGTATAAATGATTTGGGGTCTAAAATTTATGAATGTAACTAGAGGGTTATATAGTAATTATATTTTAAATTTATTCCTTTATTTTCGGCGCTAATGAATATTTTCTTTAACACTCTCCCTAATATGCTGACTGGTATTTTGATGTCCACTCATATACGAAATTATCTATAATAATATATTGAAATATAGGGTCTAACTCAACCTAACAATAATGGTAATTAAGATTATAGCAATGTGTAATTTGTCATATATTTTCAACTTCTTAAATATTTAAATTCGTTATACTGAAAATAATTAAAGTCAGCCATCTCTATCGTTGTGATTTTCAGAGATTTGGTCCATCAAAATTTCGTTGTCTTCCATGATTAGTCAGCCACAATAAGCATGCGGTGGCCGACTGATACTTGACAATTTTTAAATTTTAATAACTTATCTTTTAGACGCTTTTATAATATATTATTTTTCTTTCTCAGAATTTTAACATGAAGTGGTCGTTTTGTGGTGGAAAAATGAGCATAACCTCCCTATCTTTAAAAATTAAATAAAATCCTATGTTGTTATAATAAAACTCCTTGATAGTAAACACAGCAATCGGGACATCTTATCCTTTCCGAGTCTATCTTGTCCAATCCTAGTTATTATTCTGGATGAAAAAATTGTCTCAAATCCCGATCGGTATTTTGAATGGGGACGAAAAATCATTTTGAATTCGAACTGAATGGTGCGGGATTCCAAATCCAGATCGGATCAGGAATCGAGATATTTTAGGCTAAAATTTGAGATTCATGACAAAAAAATTCTGAATCCCAGCTCGAATTATTTTTTTTTATTTGAGACAACGTGTCGTCCAGAATCCCGACCGAAATTTTTCATTTCGTATGAAAATCATCCCGAATCCTGGACCGAATGGGACAGGATCAAGATCAAGATTCGAGATTTGGGATTTTCTACTAACCTTTTCATATGATTTTCGATTTTTATGAATTTTATATCTTCGGAAAGCTTAGATCGAGACTTACAACTTCAGTGTTAAATATTTTCCAAATTCGGACCAGAACGGGGTCAAAAATGTAAGTCAAAATTCTGATGAATAGTAATTTCGGGCCAAAATGTAAAGATTTCAAATTTTCTCCATTCTTCTACACACTTCTTCAATTTTCTTTTATCATATAAGCCCTAGTATATAAAGGGGGCTACTATTTACTAATTCCAAAATTCAAAAAAAAAAATGAAAAGAAAACAGAGAAGGAAACCGTAAGAGGAAGAGAGGGAAATGAGAAGAAGAAGAATAAAGAAGAAAGAAGAAGAAGGAAAGAAAGAAAGAAAGCAGAGGAAAGAAGGAGAAGCCTAGGAGTTTTGGCATCCATGGAGCTTGATGAAAGGTTGGGAAGCAAAAGAAATTAGATAATGGAACTAAATCGAAATTCTAATTTATGAGATTTTGACAAATTGATGATATGGTAGTTGAAATGGAATGTTATATGTTGAATATTAGAGATTAACTAGTAAAGAAATGGGTTTTTTTGTTAATTTGTATAAGCTTGAAAAGTTTAAAGGATTAATTAGTAATGATAGATGGGTAGTTAAATGAATGATTGATATTGCTAAAATGATAGTTTAGTATATTTGGAGTTGATGTAACTTGGTGGTTTGAGTGTTGGAAGATGTTATGGAAGCTTTGAAGATGTTTTGGGTATGATTGGTAAAGTGTGTCTGATGAGTTAAGAATTAAATTGTTGTTGGATTGATAGTTAACGCATATAGAATGAAGTGTAAGAAGATGCATTGTGTGTAGGTTTTAGCTTGGAAGTGTTGATATGAAGTAAAATTTTCAAATAGACCAATGAATTACATAACCTGGGCAGTGAGTCTGGTTAGCGGTAAATTCCAGACAGGCTTGAGTCCTAGATGTCCGTTTAAAAAACCATAAATTTATAGATAAACTAAACTTATTAGCGACCAACATATTCAAAAATCAGAATTTTTGGATCTATTATGAATTTAGGCCAAATTTTACAAATTGGATGTTTTGTAGATATTTTAGTTTATGTCTTATCTAAACAGCCTGCAAAAATATGTTTATAAGTTGAATTATGTAGATCGAAATCAAGTTCTGTAAATTTCTGGATACTCTAGACATGTACGGAAATAACATATCCAAAAATAAGAATTTTTGAACTTAGGATGAAGCCACACCGAATTTTTGAAGTCGGGCGACCTGCTGCCCCAGTGCCCAGTTTTTCTATTGGACAGTCCTTGAACTTTAGTCTATAAGTTGAGTTCCTAAAGTTTGAATTGAGATCCTTAAAAACCAACATAAACCACACATATTAAGGCCCATTATATTAAAATTTCAGCCTTAGATTCATTCCCAATTAATTATAACAAATTTTCAAATTCGGACTACAAATAGTAAATTTCTGGCCGTCAGAATAAATTTAGTTTTCGCAACCGTACTTGTTTAACTCCATATCTAAGCCTATAAAACTATTAAATATCATAGATAACTCACATACTCAAGTATATCAGATGTCCATGCATTGTATATTCTTTCAAGTCATATGAAAAACATAGTCCGAGACATAAGAGAAGAAACTAACTTTTGTTTTGATTATAGAGCGACATCAAGTACTCGAAGGTCTCCCACGCCATGTACCATACCAGATTTGCCATAGCACTGTGAGTGGACCTCTTTTCTTTAACTAGTTTTATTTATTAAGTTTTGATATCAAACTTATTATTTTATGCCTTAGGGCGTTAGATTTTCTTTTTTTATCATTGAACTTATGTTTTAAATTTATGTTTTAGTTATGTTTTAGACAAAAAGTTTTAAAGCATGAGTTTATAATTTTTCGGGGCATGAGGGAAAAACTCACCTCAGTATGCAACTTGATACCGTTTGGATTGATGGATATAGTGACATGTGCACATGTGGAGGACTGAGGGGACGCTATTAGATCCTCGAGCCGAGCTAGGGAGGCGGTGATACCTAACGCCCCTAGACCCCATTTTTTGAGCTTAGGTGGTACTATAGATCCTGCACCCCTAGCTCCAGTTTGTGGCTTGGGGGACGGCGATACGTAACGCCCCAAGACCACCATTTACCGAGACAGTAGTGGCATACTTTGGGGGACGGCTATACATAACGCCCCAAAGTCATGGACTTGCACTGCTAGCTCCAGTTAGGCGTATGGGAGGACTGCGATCCGTAACGCCCTCATACATCCAGTTATTTTTCGGACAAGATACAATTTGCAGCAAAAAAAATTCAGATTTCAGTTACAGTTTTCATAAAGAGATTTAGAAAAGAAAGTTTCCAGATCTAGCATTTTTATAAGAAATTCATAATTTTAAAGCAACAAACCAGTTTCCTTATAAAGCTATTTTATGAGATTTTGGTTTTAAAACCAAATGTTTTTATAACAATTTTTCATTTTTAGTCCACTCACTTAGATCGTACAACGTTCTAACCCCCACCCCAATCTTTGTATTTTACAGGAAATCTAAGAGGAAGAGCTCGGGAGGAAGGATACTGATGCAGTCATTAGGGATGGAGTCCACCAACATAGAGTCAGATAGCATGAAAGTCAAGTCAGTGTCAAAGTAAAGTTGTATGTATTCATTAGTGTCATATAAGTCGCTATGAGTGTATGCTAATGTTTTTAAAGAAAATTAAGCTTTGAGTATACAGTTATGAGTAACAAAAATATTTTATATTAATAAGTTGGGCTATGGTCCCATACATGACATTACATTCGAATAGTTTAGAATACAGTCAGGAAGTCATAGGCTTATGGGGTTAGTACTGCTATCCCCTGCCGGTAACATCGTCCAATCGGGGATGTTTCAAGTGCTCTATGAATATATTTCACTAGTGAGACTCTCTAGGTTTAGGCATGGCCATATTCTACCACCCTAAATTATGACGAACACGGATAAACTCTCTGAACCATACAGGTCGAGGTCATTGCATACGTATAATACCTCCATCACATGTATCAAGATTATTCCAGAGATATAGATACAAATGTCAAATCTCTATAGATATAATCACATCGACGTTTCTATTAGCAATCCATTAATAACACTTAGAACTAATTTCTACAGTGTACCACGGGCCCATGGATTTAACAAATTGCTAATTCCATATTGAATACCTATACTCTGTACAAGACTGACAAATCCTTTCTTGATACACACAGGATATCATGAGCATCAATCCACATGCAACGAATAGAGGGAGGTCTAATCTTAATAGATTGGTGATATGACTACCATCTAAGTGTGGAAGATAACTCATATATCCACAGTGGTATCCGAAGATTCTTATTGACGTTGGTGTACCATCCATTAAGAATCTTCGGTGAGTCGTTCAGTATTTATCCGCTATAAATACCAACACTTCTATACGAGTCTCCAAGACTCATTGATCATTAGTATTTACAAGGAAATACATAATAAAATTGGCGCTCAGAGCACCAAACCTAACAAAATCTCCCACTTACTCTAGTGCCAATATCGATTGTATCTTAAAAGCCATCGACTCTACATTTTTATCAAATAACTTCGGAGGTATGGCCTTGGTAAGCGGATCTACTACATTATCTTCACTCGGTACCTTACCCAATAATGTCCCATTGCGACACAATCTCCCAAATGATGTAGTACTTACGCTCCATATGCTTTGACTTCTGATGCGTCATTCGCTCTTTTGCTTGCGCAATAGCTCCAATATTATCACAATATAATAGAATTGGATTCTCGATACTTGTGACTACTCCCAATTCTGTGATAAAGTTCATAACCATACAGCTTCCTTTGCAGCTTCAGAAGCTGCAATATATTCCACCTCTGTGGTGGAATCAGCTGTCGACCTTTGTTTGGACTCTTCCAACAAACTACACCTCTGTTAAGGATAAACACGAATCCTGATATAGACGTTCTATCATCAGGATCCATTGGAAATCGGAATCTGTATACCATTAATTTGTAGTTCGTTTCCTCAATATATAATAAATTTATCCTTAGTACCTTTAAGATACTTGATGATATGTTTAATGGTCATCCAATGGTCATTTCCTGGATTGGACTGATACCTGCTGGTCACACTAATTGCGAAGCTGATTTCAGGCCTAATACATAACATGACATACATGATGCTGCCCAAACATGAAGCATAAGGCTGATTAGACATTTTAATATTCTCATCTTCTGTTTGTGGACACATCTTCTTTGAAAGATGTAAGTCATGTCTAAATGATATGTTTGCTGTATTTCAGTTACCAAAATTATACCGTTCTAAGATCTTATCTATGTACGTTGATTAGGATAACCCAATAAGCTTCCTTTATCTATCTCTACAGAGTTTTATGCCTAAGACATAAAAAGCTTCACTCAAGTCCTTCATGGAGAAATTCTTACAGAGGTAAGCTTTGATACCTTGCATCATCTCGATATCATTCCCAATGATAAGGATAAAGGTCAACATGGAGAATTAAAAATACAACCATACTTCCACTAGCCTTCTTATATGCATAGGATTCTCCTGAATTCTTAAGAAAATGAGACAATTTGATTATCTCGTTGAATCGAAGATTCCAACTTCGTGAAGCCTGTTTAAGTCCATAATTGTACTTCTTCAGCCTGCATACCATGCCCGAGTTCTCGCTGGATGGAAAATACTCTGACTGTTCTATATAGATTTCTTCATAAAAAAAAATCCATTTAGAAAATCCGTTTTAACATCCATTTTCCAAATCTCATAATTATGGTAAGCGGTAATAGACAACAAAATACTTATAGACTTCAGCATTGCAACTAGTGAAAAAGTTTCATCGTAGTCGACACCAAGTCACTGCAAGTAACCTTTAGCTACTAGTGGGGCCCTAAATGTTTCAACCTTTTCATCGGGCCTACACTTCCTTTTGTAAATCCATTTACAATCGATAGGAATAATTCCTTTAGGAAGCGGAACCAAGTTCCAAACTTGATTCTCATGCATTAAGTATATCTTGGATTTTATGGCGTCTTGCCACTTCACGGAATCGATTTCCAACATCGATTCTCTATAGGTAAAATGGTCAGTCTCTTCCACTAAGAGAACATCGAGACTCTTTTCTTGTATCAAATACAATCTTTCGGAAGGTCTAGATACCCTATGTGATCTGCGAAGTGTGTGTGTTGAAGGTTCTTCATCTTCTTGAACTTTAGATTCCTCCGTTGGTTCATTGGTATCAGGTTGGACTTCATCAAGTTCGACTTGTCTATGATCATCATCTTCAGACAAAACTATCTCTAGAAACTTTGCGAAGTGAGCTACGAACACATTTCGATGCTCGGTATCATATAACAAATATCCTTTCATATTTGAAGGATATCCAACAAAACTAAACTTCTGCCCTCGAGGTAAAAGCTTATTCTGCTGAGCCATCCTGACGTATGAAGAACAGCCTCAAATATTAACATAACTAAATTTGGTTTCCTACCAGTCCATATCTCATACGGAGTCGTAGGAACAACTTTAGAAAGAATCTTATTCAGGAGATGAGCGGCAGTTAAAAGAGCATAACCCCATAAGTAATAGGGCAAATATGTATAACTCAACATCGATCGAACCATATCCAATAATATCTAATTTCTCCTCTCTGACACTCCATTATGCTGCTGAGTGCCCGGAGGAGTATATTGAGCAAGAATCTCATTCTACTTTAAATAATCAGTGAACTCTCCACTCATATATTCATTGCCTCGATCAGATTGAACGTATTTAATATATTAACTAGTTCGTTTTTCTAATTCATTATGAAATTCTTTGAAATTTTCAAAGGTTTTCGATTTATGTTTCATCAGATAAACATAACCGTACCGTGACACATCATCGGTAAATTAATGAAGTAAAAAAAACCACTGTAAGAAATTTGACTCAGGGGTCAATATACATTAGAATGTATGAGTTCCAATAGGTCAATGGCTCGGTGTCCAACACCTGAAAATGGGGTTTTAGTCATTTTATCCCGAATGCAAGATTCACATAGTGGATAAGGTTCAATGGTGAGATCATGTATCAAACCATTCCTAACCAACTGGGTTAGGAATTTCATGCCTATATAACCGACCCTCATATGCCACATTTCAGTATTATTTATATCAGATTGTTTACGTTTATTAATTCCAGTATTAAATCTTGTGAGGTAAGTAATATTTAATAACCATGCTCATTTGGACAACAAAGGATCTGAATATTATTTCTATCATATAAATACAAAGAACGATTATTAATATTTATATTATATCATTCAATAACTAATACAAAAAAATGACATAATATTCGCCACACATCCTAACATAAAATAGCAGTCATTCAACAAAAGTCTCCCACAGGGTAAGGGAATCTCGCATATGCCTACTGCAACCGCATCCAGAGAGTCGCCACTTCCGAATCGCAACTGGATCTTCCCAGATTTTAACCATCTACTTTGTGTCAGCACCTACAACGTATTGCAAATGTGAATACGAAAAGCAGAATCTAAAATCCAATTAGATTTCATAGCTTCACAAGCCAATGAGATATCAATATACCTGATGTCGATGCTCTTTTCTTCCTCATCTGTGCGAGGAAGTCCATATAGTTTCTTTTCCAATGTCCAACTTTCTGACAGTGATGACATTTGTCTTTAGAAGCTCTCTTGGGCTTCTATACCTTAGCCTGCTGAGGAACATTGAAACCTTTCTTCCTCTTTCCTTTAGTGTTCTTCCCCTTCGATTTGGATTGGGAAGATGTGAAAAGTGAAGTAGGTTTCAGAAGGTGAGTCAGAACTCTCTTCTTCAAATCTTCATCTGCAGTGAGAAGCATCATATACAACTCACAGTAAGAGTAGTGAATCCCATTCATGTTTAAGTGCATGACAAACTGGCGATATGATGCCGGGAGCAAACCAAGTATGACACTCTGTCCTAGAGTATCGTTGAGATGAAAGTCATTGCGCCTAAATTGCTCGATCAAATGAAGCACATGCGGACTCATAGACTGCCCCTCATCAAGTTTAGAATGGAATAGTTCCATTACTACTCTATGAACCACGACCTATTCTTGATTCATGAACGATTCACGAAGTTATGTCATCATGCTATATGCATCGTGCATCTCAAAGTATTGCCTCTTCAATTCAAAAGAAAGAGAACTGAGAATGAATGATTTAACTCTTAAATCATCATCTTTCCATTTACGGAAAGTCTCATCTCTTCAGGCGATGAATCCTCGGATATAGCAAGTAGTAGTGGACCTTCCAAAATATATCCCAGCTTTTCAGATCAGAGGATAATCCTCAAATCCAAATCCCAATCCATAAAGTTCTAAGTGCCCTATTCGTATCAAACATACGAGTAAAAGGATTGGTCGAAGGTGACGCCATCGTAAATCTATCAAATAGACAGTGAATCAACGTTTAGCAGATAAAATAATTTCATATCATATCATAAAGCATTAAATAGATTATGGATTTTTTAATCTAAAAATGCCACTCCTACTATTTCATATAAAACTCTAATCCCCAAATAGAATACAAAACATACGATAGTCAAATCATAAAATAAAAGTGAAAGGTAGACCCCATGAATATATTTAAGCTCACATCTTTGGCACATTCTCGCCTACGTATATTCATTAGGTAGATGTAGGACACAGAACTTGGGCGACGCATACTGTTCTAGACTCAGGGCCTAGTTAAGAGTACAGAATAGTCCACGGGGAACTAAACCGGAGAATAATGGAGTCGCCA
The DNA here is from genome assembly GCA_019454045.1 of Zanthoxylum bungeanum. Classification (NCBI taxonomy): domain Eukaryota; kingdom Viridiplantae; phylum Streptophyta; class Magnoliopsida; order Sapindales; family Rutaceae; genus Zanthoxylum; species Zanthoxylum bungeanum. The sequence continues at coordinate 97,149 of SKCR01024369.1, read as the reverse complement.
CTCGGTGTGAACCGGGACAAAGGTTTAAGGCCGCACTCACCCCTCGCAAGGGAAGACCTCAAACCGTTGGGTTCGGAATGGTCCCTTACTTATGTTATTGTGATGATATAATTCGTGCAATAAATCAACCGCATCTAATCAATAATCATGTTCAAGTGTCACCTAGATCTAAGATGCTTCCGTCTAACTAACTCCTAATCTAAGTTCGCATGCTTAAAAATAAGTCTTAAAATGATAAACACACGATATCACACATCGAACATATTAAGCCATCAAACCAAAGTAAACAAACAATTACTTAAGCATAAATGTAAACTAAACTAAACATCATGCATAAAAAGAACATAATCATGCTTTAAAATTAAATAACGAAACTAAATTAAATCATGCTTAAAATAATAAATAAACAACCTAGAACTACAACATGCTCAAATATAAATTTGGATGAGACGAGACACATGTATCTTAAGTGGTACGTGGCATTGTGTCCCGAGTGCAGACCATACTACCGTCCATTCGGAATCGGCTATAGAATTTACGTCCGGATTTCCATCCGATATACCATAAAAGGGAACACATATCCCGCTCATCCAACAATCAAATCATGCCTCAAATGACTCTCATGCAATTATTTATCAAAAATAAATAAATAAAATGAAAGAAGATAAGTAAAAGGGTGCCCTCAGGTCTAATCTCTTTTATCGTCTCAAGAAAGGGCGTTACACGTCTGTTGGAAGGGCGAATGATCCGATACTTTTCCGATTTGTTTGCTCACTATTTTTCCTCATTGTTTTGATGCTCGGGCTGCTGTTTTAAGTCCGTTTTGCTGCTGTTTTGCTGCTGCGTTTTAGGTCACTGTTTTGGTGATTTAGTGGACTGTTTTGGGCGATTTTGAAGGTCAAAAGGGCTGCGGTTTTGAGGGGTACTTTAGGGATATTTATGCAGTTTTTTTACTGCAGTTTCAAGATGATTTGGGGACTGTTTTGATGGGTTAAAACCGCACAAAAACTGGGCAGAACAGTGGGGTGAAGTGCGGTAGTTTTGCGAGGCAGTGCAGTGGGTTTTTGGACTGTTTTAGGCGTGTGATTGGGGGCTGTGTTTGGGGTGTTTTGCGGCAGTGAGAGGGTATGTTAGGGGCTGTTTTAGGCGTGGATTTAAGGGCTGTGAAGGGTGGTGAAGGTGCGGCAGAAGAGGGTATGTATGGTAGGTTGTGCGGCAATGAGGGTGTGTGTGGTGTTTCACGGCAATGCAGGGTGTGTTTAGGTTTTCTGTATGCGGCAATGGAGGCTTGGAGGAGGTGCTTGGGCGTGAACAAGAGGGCTTGGGCGAGTGTCTTAGGCGTGTGAGAGAGGTATGTGAGCTAGGGTTGTGAATGGGGGTGAAGGCCTCTTTTTATAGGCAAATGAGAGGAGGTTTCCCTTATACGACTAGGAGTAGGATTTCTATTGATGGTGACATCTTCTTAATAAGGAATAGATCTCCTAATTTGGATTTGTGATTGGATTTGATTTGGTAGGGATTTGATTTGATTTCTTTTATTTAGGTAAGGATTTGACAAGATTTTAGCATGTGATTAAATATCTATTTACCTAAATAAAGGCTATTTGGGCGTGAATCCCCCTCCTTGGGCATGGGCTTGGTTTGACTTGGGTTGACTTGGGTGTTTTGGGTTTGGTTGGGTTTTGGGCCTTAGGTAGGCTTTGAAACGGAAGTCCAACAAGCAGCCGAAGCTAAACAACTCAATTAAAATCCAACAAAAATTCTAATTTCCAACTTTACCCTTCCAACGTCCGTTTCCCGTGACTTTCATGACTAAAGAAGTAGTTGTCTCCATACGAGACTCATCATCGGGCTGATATGCAAAATTACAATGCCTACAGTCGCCCCCACTTTGATGGGACTTGTGTAGTGTGTGACAATGACAATTCCTATCAAAGTATGTGTAATGTATTTTTACTTACCTGGTTCACCAGCTGCCACATGGTTCGCCTGCTGTGTTGAGTTGATAGTGTTAACCCCGTACCTAGGGTGTCCCGGTTGCATCTCTGTACCTAGAGTACCGCAGTGGTGTTGTTGTTGTCTGAGTGCAAACCCCGTACCTAGGGTGTCGCGGTAACGTCTCCGTACCAGAGAGCTACAAGTGTCTGAATGCTAACCTCGTACCTAGGGTGTCACGGTGACGTCTCCGTACCTAGAGAGCCACAAGTGTCTGAATGCTAACCCCGTACCTAGGTGTCGCGGTGATGTCTCTGTACCTAGAGAGCCACAAGTGTCTGAATGCTAACCCCATACCTAGGGTGTCGCGTGACGTCTCCGTACCTAGAGAGCCATAAGTGTCTGAATGCTAACCCCGTACCTAGGGTGTCACGGTGACGTCTCCGTACCTAGAGAGCCACAAGTGTCTGAATGCTAACCCCATACCTAGGGTGTCGCGGTGACGTCTCCGTACCTAGAGAGCCACAAGTGTCTGAATGCTAACCTCGTACCTAGGGTGTCGCGGTAACGCCTCCGTACCTATAGTGCCACAAATGTCTGAATGCTAACCCCGTACCTAGGGTGTCGCGGTGACGCCTCCGTACCGAGAGTGCCACAAGTGTCTGAGTGCTACCCCGTATCTAGGGTGTCGCAGTTGATATCTTCATACCCGGAGTGCCGTACCTGGCTGAACTGATCTGATATCTCCATACCCAGAGTGCCGTACCTGGCTGATCTGATGTCTCCATACCCGGAGTGTCGTACCTGGCCGATCTGATGTCTCCATACCTGGAGTGCCGTACTTGGCTGATCTGATGTCTCCATACCCGGAGTGCCGTACCTGGCTGATCTGATACTGAACTGACGTGGGCTTCGCCCCCAGCATGCCATACCCGGCAGAACTGATACTGAACTGATGTGGGCCTCGCCCCCAGAATGCCATACCCGGCAGAAACTGATGCTGATACTCTTTTCCAACACATCGTAGTGCCTCTCTTTGAGATAATCTTGATAGCTAAACATATTTTTGTCCTCAACGGGTGCTTCGCGTCAAAGCCAAAGAATCTTCAAAGTACTTGACATGCTCAAACCCAATCCTCTGAACGGGTGATCTGAACTAGACTCCTAGTGTGTGTGTGCTAAGGCTCTTTCGCAGCTTATTCCTTAAGTCAGCCAATTCGATGATTTCACTTCGGAGAATCAGACTAGTGGGTCTAACCAACCTGGATGTCTGGGTCACACTCTGTGATTACCGTAGCATACTCAACATGATATGGTCTTCTTTTATTGCATCATCTCTTTCTTGGACTTTTCTTTTCCTTTTTTCTTTTTCTCTCTTTTTTTTTTCTTGACACACCTACCCTTTAAGGTAGCATTTCTCCTCATGGTGGTCCTAATACTCGCCCATGGGTAGCTTCACGCTTATTGGTTATAGGCGGTCTATTTTTATTGCAGAGACTTTTCTTTCTTTATTTTCCAACCATATCATGTATCGTAGCAAAGGCAAATCAGTGTGGACATCCAGGAAAACGGTCATTCACCGTCCACCATCTCTTCAACTAGTCATCTCATCAATCGCTCGGGCTTCTACTATTGAGATACCTTTATCAAGTACTTTATGAGTCTAGCCGAGATCAATCCATTCCGAATATCAGATAAGAGCGCATCTCGCACTTCTCGTTTCTAAGGCTTCTCCCTACAGTACACAATGTCATCACCGGACATATGTTTACCCATCAAAGATTTCTCTCTCACTCATTTCAAATTTTTTTTTTCACTCACTCACTCTAAGGAACTCTTCCTTTGTACAGCTGACCATGTGGGCTTCGCCCCCGGGATCCATACCTGAAACTCAAACTCAAACTCAAAATGGGCCTCAACCCTCAGATTACCATCTGAATCTTAACAACGATGTGGACCTCAGCCATAGGATTTCTACCCAAATTCAACATAGTGCTTTCACTGTTTCTGATTGGCTTGTCTTTGCCGTTGTCACTTTTCTGTCTTCGAAACCTGTGAATACAAAATAAAAACACAAAACACGCAAAAAGAAATGCAATAATGGGTTATATGCATGCATGCATGCACGAGTTCTCTTTTATCCCCGTTGGGTTAGGTCTTCTGCGGGTGACTATTCAGTCTTCTGTCCCTCAGGCAAAATACGGTTTCAATCTGTCAACGTTGATCGACTCTGTGAACTCATTCCCTTCCAAGTTTGACAGTCTTATTGCTCAATTTCCCATTACCTTCTAAACGATGTATGGTCCTTCCCAATTCGGCCTGAACTTCCCTCTTGGGTCTGTCATCGACGGCTTCGATTGTTTGAGTACAAAATCACCTTTCTTGATCTTGGTAGGACGCAACTTCTTGTTGAACGCTCGAGCCAGCCTCTTCTGATAGATCTGCATGTGATGCAAGGACTTCATCCTCTTCTCATCCATCAGAGCCAACTGTTCAAACCTCTATGAGGTCCACTCCTGTTCAGGCAATTCTGCTTCTGCTAGCACCCGCATGGACTATATCTCAACTTCCACCGGCAGTAACGCTTCCATTCCATAAACCAAAGAATACGGCATGGCTCCTGTTGCTGTTCTCACCGATGTTCTATATCTCTATAGGGCATATGGTTGCTTGTCGGCCCAGTCCTTGTAATTCTCAGTCATCTTCGCGAAAATCATCTTTATCGTCTTGTTGGTTGTCTCGACTGCCCCATTAGCCTGCGGTCTGTATGGTGAGGACTTGTGATGGCCGATTCCATACTTCTGTAGCATTGCCTTGGTTTCTCCTTGAAATTGGACTCCATTGGCCGTGACCACATGGTGCGGCATACCATACCGGCAAATGAGATTCCGAGCTATAAACTTCGCCATCTGCTTTGCTGTAACATTTCAGAAAGATTCAGCTTCTACCCACTTTGAGAAGTAGTCTACGGCCACTACTATAAAGCGATGACCATTCGATGCATTCGTTCGAATCTCTCCGATCATATCTATTCCCCAAGCGGAGAAAGGTCATGGCTCTGACAGCCCATGCAACTCTGTATGCGGCAGATGGTTCAAATTGCCGTGTACTTGACAGTCATGACAGTGCTTTACCAGCTTCGTGCAGTCAGCTTCCATGGTTGACCAGTAAAAGCCTTGTCTCACAATCTTGCGGGATAAGTTCAATCCGTTCATATGTGGCCCACATACACCAGCGTGCACTTCTTCCATTATCTTCTGAGCTTCTTCCTTTCTTAAACATTTCAGCTGAATACCATTACCCTGCCCCTTGTAGAGCTCTCCCTTCAGACTCACATACTGAGAGGCCAACTTCTGAATGGCTATTCTATCATTTCTGCTTGCTTCCTCGGGGAATGCTCCTCGTTCCAAATACCTTTGAATATCATGGTACCACGGTTTCCCATCATTGACCTCCACTTCCAAGATTCTACCTATCTCATAGACTGGCTTGCTTGCTATTGTCAACACAAGCGGTCTCATCACCAGTTTCTTTGGATTTTCCCAAGTTGCTGCCAGTGTTGCCAATGCATCTGCCATCTGATTCTCCTCTCTCGGTAAATGCTGAAATTTACAATCGAGGATAGTCTGTGCCAGACTTCTGAGATGGAACAAGTACGGCTTCAACCGTTCCTCGTTCAGTTCCCATTCTCCTTGCATCTGTCGGATCACCAACATCGAGTCTACGAAAACTTCAACATTCCTAGCTCTCAAGGTTATCAATGCCGTCAATCCGGATGCACATGCTTCATGCTCAGCCATGTTGTTAGTCACTCCGAATGTTAACCTCTTGGCCATGGGCAAAGTCTCTCCTTCAGGGGTGACTATTACAATTCCGATTCCGGCTCCTTTGCAGTTCACTGCTCCGTCAAAATACATCTTCCATCCCTGGACTGCTATAGCCTGGATTTCTTCGTCGGGGAACTCAAACTTATACTGATCCCCTTCAACAGGTTGCAAGGCCAGGAATTCTGCCACGGCTCGCCCTTTGATTACCTTGGAGGTGAGGTTTTCGATGTCAAATTCAGTCAGCAGCACTAACCATCTACCTAACTTCCCAATCAGCGAGGGTACTGAGTGCAAATACTTCAAAGGATTCTCCTTTGCGACCACTTGGATCTTTTAAGACTGGAAGTAGTGGCGTAACTTCCTGGATGCCCATACTACTGCTATCAAATCTTCTCCACTTCCTGATAGCGAGCTTCGTATGGAAGCAGCTTCTTACTGAGGTAGTAGACCGCATTCTCTACTCCTGTCTCATCGGCTTGTACCATCATCGCCCCCAGCGCTTCAGGTTCAATAGCCAAATAAAGTACCAGAGGCCTACCCTGTCTCGGAGGTTTCAACACAGGAGGTTTCACCAAATATTCCCTTATTCTATCAAATGCTTCGTGACACTGCTCGTTCTATTTTACCGGTTGGTCTTTCCTCAACAACTTGAAGATGGGCTCACACACCGATGTCAACTTAGTGATGAAACGGCTGATATACTAGATTTTCCCTAGGAAGGCTCTGACTTCTTTTTCTGTCTTTGGTACCGGCATCTCAGTAATAGCCTTAATCTTCTCGGGATCCACTTCTATTCCGCCCATTCCAACTGTATGGCCGAGCAGCTTTCCTGATGTTACTCCGAAAACACACTTCTTGGGATTCAGCCGCAAGTTGTATTTATCCACTCGTTCAAGGAACTTTTCCAACGCTTCAATGTGCCATTCCCTCATTTCAGACTTGACCATCATGTCTTCCACATACACTTCAATCTCCTTATGCATGAGATTATGAAACAGAGTAGTGGCCATCCGCTGATATATGGCTCCGGCGTTCTTAAGCCCAAACGGCATCACCTTATAGCAATAAGTACCCCATTCTGTGACAAAAGCAGTCTTGTTCTTATCTTCCTTGGCCATAAGCACTTGGTTGTATCCTGAAAAACCATCCGCAAATGAGTACATGGAAGACAATGCTGCACTATCCACAAGCACATCAATATGCGGCAAAGGAAAGTCATCCTTTGGGCATGCCTTGTTAAGATCTCTGTAGTCGACACACATTCTGACTTTGCCGTCTTTCTTCGATACAGGCATAATGTTGGCCAACCACTCGGGGTATTTCACTACTTCCAAGAATCCCACATCTATTTGCTTCTTGACCTCCTCTCTGACCTTCTCGGCCCATTCGGGTCTCATCCTTCGGAGTTTCTGCTTAGTATTCTCCAAGTCGCGGAGCGACAGGTCGATCTCTAAGTCCGTCACATACTGCTTCAAGAAGGCATCAGCCAACTCCCTCCAATCTTCCTTAAACTTCTTCTCAAGGCTATGATACCAAACCACATGTGCCCCCTCGAGTGACATCCCGAACATCTTCTGGACTTGGCACTGAGATAGGCCAACTGAACTCATCACTGAGATATATTGCCGCAAATGGACCCTCGGGTCCCCGTTCCCATTGAACATCACGATGTCAGGCATTTTGAACTGCGCGGGCAACTGTTCCTCAAAAGTCATTGAGTCATAATCCAGTAGATCCTCATGTTTCCCCTTCAACTTACGGGTGATAGACTCCATCTGATCACGGAGCTTTTACATTTCAGCCTGAGTCCCAGCTATCCTACCAGCGGCATAGTCAGCCAGATCATCATCAAATACCGGAGCATCATCATTCAATCCATTTTTAGGGCTCTCCCGCCTCTCATTCTCAGATCCTCCCACTGCGCTGGGCACAGCCATACCAGACATGGCAGCAGTCAGAGCTTGTAGTTGTTCGGTCATCTTGGCGAAGTTAACTTCCATCTGATCCATTCTAAACCCCTCGTTGACGGATTCACTCATATTCGCTGAAGGTCTTTTGACTAATCTCCCCTCTTCTCTAACCCAACGGGAATCTATGTTGCCTCTTTTAAGGCCACGTGTCAGTGCATATGTGTGCGATGCATGTAATATATAAAATTATAAAAATAAAATTTAAACTACATGGCCCATTATCATTTTAAAGTATTCAATCACACCATTGCGCGGTGCAAACTTGTCCCAGTTGAAAAGGCCCAAGAGGTTTACACTTTGTGATGATATAGCTAAATGGCTTCAAATGATAAGAGGCCCATCCACAAAATGGCCCATCGTCATTTTAGAAGCTTTTGGCCCAACTGTCAAAAGACACAAACTTGTCCCAGTTTAAATGGCCCAACAGGTTCATACCCTTTGACAGAAGGTCCAACTGGATCCAAATGACGGTGGTCCATCAGGCACATAATTATAAGATAACTAACTATAGGTTCTTTATGGCTAAGGTTCCCGAGTGGGTTCACGGGGCGCGGATAAAGGCTCTCGCTGACGAAGGTTTGCCCACAACTAGGACTCCCCACTCAAGGGCTCAAACGACCAAGTGAGCGCACCTTTTTTATACGTTACGGTACGTGCCAACGAGTTATGGTGTGTGACTGACTGTCGAATGGACTTCCCGTTGTAGATTCCCTAGAGGGAGGGTGGAGCGAGGCTCTCTTAAGTACCCTAGCCTCTTAGGCTCTTATCGCTTGGTGACAGGAATAAACAACGAGTCCTCCAAACTAGTCTATCTCAACAAGCTACGGGCAATGATCATCTAGGAGCCTTCACAGCTTTTCCTCGAAAGGTAGTGAATGAAAGAAGACACCCAACCATCACTTAGCTTTAACTAAGCCTTTGATTAACCCCCTCAGCCCACTACAGAGACGGTCAGCTAATGCACAAATTATACACAACACAAGATATGATTTCGAGGCCGATTCTCTATCCCCAGTAGAGTCGCCAGACTGTAGGACACATAACTTGGGCGATGCATGCTGTTCTAGACTCAGGGCCTAGTTGAGAGTACGGAATAGTCCACGGGGAACTAAACCGGAGAATAATGGAGTCGCCACCCGGTGTGAATCGGGACAAAGGTTTAAGGCCGCACTCACCCCTCACAAGGGAAGACCTCACACTATTGGGTTCAGAATGGTCCCTTACTTATGTTATTGTGATGATATAATTCGTGCAATAAATCAACCGCATCTAATCAATAATCATGTTCAAGTGTCACCTAGATCTAAGATGCTTCCGTCTAACTAACTCCTAATCTAAGTTCGTATGCTTAAAAATAAGTCTTAAAACGATAAACACACGATATCACACATCGAACATATTAAGCCATCAAACCAAAGTAAACAAACAATTACTTAAGCATAAATGTAAACTAAACTAAACATCATGCATAAAAAGAACATAATCATGCTTTAAAATTAAATAACGAAACTAAATTAAATCATGCTTAAAATAATAAATAAAAAACCTAGAACTACAACATGCTCAAATACAAATTTGGATGAGATGAGACACATGTATCTTAAGTGGTATGTGGCATTGTGTCCCGAGTGCAGACCATACTACCGTCCATTCGGAATCGGCTATAGAATTTACGTCCGGGTTTCCATCCGATATACCACAAAAGGGAACACATATCCCGCTCATCCAACAATCAAATCATGCCTCAAATGACTCTCATGTAATTATTTATCGAAAATAAATAAATAAAATGAAAGAAGATAAGTAAAAGGGTGCCCTCAGGTCTAACCTCTTTTATCGTCTCAAGAAAGGGCGTTACACGTCTGTTGGAAGGGCGAATGATCCGATACTTTTCCGATTGTTTGCTCACTATTTTTCCTCGTTGTTTTGATGCTCGGGCTGCTGTTTTAAGTCCGTTTTGCTGCTGTTTTGCTGCTGCGTTTCAGGTCACTGTTTTGGTGATTTAGTGGACTGTTTTGGGCGATTTTGAAGGTCAAAAGGGCTGCGGTTTTGAGGGGTTCTTTGGGGATATTTATGAAGTTTTTTTACTGCAGTTTCAAGGTGTTTTGGGGACTGTTTTGATGGGTTAAAACCGCACAAAAACTGGGCAGAACAGTGGGGTGAAGTGCGGTAGTTTTGCGAGGCAGTGCAGTGGGTTTTGGACTGTTTTAGGCATGTGATTGGGGGCTGTGTTGGGGTGTTTTGCGGCAGTGAGAGGGTATGTTAGGGGCTGTTTTAGGCGTGGATTTAAGGGCTGTGAAGGGTGGTGAAGGTGCGGCAGAAGAGGGTATGTATGGTAGGTTGTGCGGCAATGAGGGTGTGTGGTGTTTCACGGCAATGCAGGGTGTGTTTAGGTTTTCTGTATGCGGCAATGGAGGCTTGGAGGAGGTGCTTGGGCGTGAACAAGAGGGCTTGGGCGAGTGTCTTAGGCGTGTGAGAGAGGTATGTGAGCTAGGGTTGTGAATGGGGGTGAAGGCCTCTTTTTATAGGCAAAGGAGAGGAGGTTTCCCTTATACGACTAGGAGTAGGATTTCTATTGATGGTGACATCTTCTTAATAAGGAATAGATCTCCTAATTTGGATTTGTGATTGGATTTGATTTGGTAGGGATTTGATTTGATTTCTTTTATTTAGGTAAGGATTTGACAAGATTTTAGCATGTGATTAAATATCTATTTACCTAAATAAAGGCTATTTGGGGGTGAAGCCCCCTCCTTGGGCATGGGCTTGGTTTGACTTGGGTGTTTTGGGTTTGGTTTGGGTTTTGGGCCTTAGGTAAGCTTTGAAACGAAAGTCCAACAAGCAGCCGAAGCTAAACAACTCAGATAAAATCCAATAAAAATTTTAATTTCCAACTTTACCCTTCCAATGTCCGTTTCCCGCGACTTTCATGACTAAAGAAGTAGTTGTCTCCATACGAGACTCATCATCGGGCTGATATGCAAAAATGCAATGCCTACAGTAGACAACTCATTGTCGGTCACTCATCAGTGACTCATGGGTTTTCGGTCCTGGTCATTTATGGTTGTGATAGCTTTGGCACGTTTACAAGGAGGCGTACCAAGGTTAAACTTGTCAATGTTAAATTCAAGATACTAACCCTGATAGCTTTGGTACGTTCAAGATTCCTCTTTCGCTTGAATTCACCTAATATCAAATATATCCAGTACAGATAAATTTCAACTGGCCATATCCTCACAACTTTGGCACGTTCTCAGATATAGTCGTAGAATATTTTTACATAAATTAAAAAGATGAACCAATTAATGTGTATCGAATACATATTAAATATAAAACCTTATTTTCAAATAGTGATTTTTCGCAAAAGATGCTTTTACTTTATTCAATCAAATTAAATAAACACATGCATGCATAAAGTAAAGATTAAATTAAACATGGAATTTAAAGGCATAATCATATCAGGTGTCCAGAATCAGACTCGCTCTGATACTATTTTATTGGGATTTTACAAGGAATTACCGGGTTAACGCAGCGGAATGCGGAAAATCAGAATTTTTCGATTTTAAAAATTTTTCTTACATCAATTAAATAAACTTATTTAATTAATTATCAAATATTTAAAATCTGAAATTTTAACCCAAGAAATCAAATTTCTTATAATTACCGACCCATAACTTTATATTTTAATCATTTTGGTACTTAAATTGTCGAATACATATTTAAGTGATTCCAAATCAATCCCAAAATGATTTATACATGTCTTATACATGAAAATATAAATTATAACAAAAATCCCCAATTTTTTGAAATTGCCGAATAGCCCCAGTTTTTCAGGTTTTGTAATTTGGTCAATTTTTGTTCAAAACAAGTCAAGATCAAATCCAATTAATCCCAAATTTAATATACGTCGTATTATATCACATATATGAAAGTCCTAAATTTGGAATGAGTTAAGAACCCTAATTTTACAATTTCTACAAATTGACAAATTATCCAAATTAAATAATTTAATTCAATCTTTACCACACCAAACAAGTCACACCATCATGAAACAATTCTAGGTCATCAATGAGTGGCTTAGCAACTCTAGAATGGCAACATCACCATCAAATGGCTAAAAGAGAGCTAATGAACTAATTTCATACCTTCTTTATTCATCAAACATGCAAGCATCTTTCAAACAAGTTCCAACCATTTAATTACAAATTAAAAGAGTAGAGACAACATCCTAGCAACACATGTTGAAGCTAAGCATGACAGAAATAATTTCTAAGTTGAAGAGTTTAAAGAAATACTTACAAATCCTTTGATTTTTCTTAAGTTTTTTGCCTTTCCCTTTCAAATTTTCTCTCAACCCTCTTTTGTAATTGTTTTGGTAACTTGTTATTTAAAAAAAAAATGAAACAAAACCATTTTTGTATAAAACCCTACTTGGCCGAACCAAAGAAGAAAATATCATGATAATTTTTTTTCCAATTTTTATTTCAATTTAATTTAAATGGAAAGTATTAGTCAACTTGTTTAATTAGATCATTACAATATTTAATGAAATAAGGTAAATGATTACTAAAGATATTTGCTACTTTAATTAATTTAATTATATAACATTTATATAATTAAATAACGAAATACAAATATCTTAAATATATGTATTATATTTACATTAAATAATCAAAATACATATATCAATCATATATGTCAAAAATCACAATTTGATATTTTATTAATGTGTATTTAATAAAATCAAATATTAAATACAAATACACATTAATTAAGAAAATGACAATTAGATCCCTTTGTATGTACTTTTCATTTAACCATTAAATGATTTATAAATAATCAGTATTATTAATAAAAGTTGCCATAGTGCTCTACGAGTATATTTCACTAGTGAGATTCTATAGGTTCAGACAGATCCGTCACGAAATGTAATTTCGTGTACATAATCTACCATCCCGTAAATTATGAAGAAAATGGATAAACTCTCTGAACCATACAGGTCGAGTTCATTGCATATATATAATCCCTCCATCACAGGTATCCGGATTATTCCAGTGATATAGATACAAACGTCGAATCTCTATAGATATAATCATGTCGACGTTTTTATTAGCAATCTCTTAATAACACTAACAACTAATTTCTATAGTGTACCACAGGCCCATGGATTTAACAAATTGCTAATTCTATATTCAATACCTATGCTCTATACACAGAACTGACGGATCCTTTCTTGATACACACAGTATATCCTGAGCATCAGCCCACACACAACGGACATGTGGAGATCTGATCTTAATAAATCAGTGATGTGACTACCATCTATGTATGGAGGATAACACATATATCCACAGTGGTATATAAAGTCAAAGAATCATTATGCTCACTCAACGCGAGAAGATTCTTATTGACGTTAGTATACCATCCATTAAGAATCTTTGGTGAGTCGTTTAGTGTTTATCCGCTATAAAACCTACATGTCTATACGAGTCTCCAAGACTCATGATTCATTGAGAAACCATAATAATCCAAGATTCCAATATATGACATGTACCGGTCTCAACAGATTTGCTTTACTGACCAAGTAGTGTAAACCCTTATCAGGAACTATTTAAGAATGACAACGTCTTGATACAACTCAATGTCAGTTACGACGCTTTTGCAATAGTATCATAACTAATCATTCTACAGTTTGTTACGTCATTACCATGTAAAAGAGGATGTTATATAAAAGAAACTGTTTATTTTATTCATAATAAAATATTACATTAGTATTTACAAGGAAATACATAATAAAATTGGCACTCAGAGCACCAACCCTAACACTTTACTGGTCGGGTCGGTATCCTAATTCCTTTTCACAAGCCAGTCCTGTCTTTGGTAAAACTCCATCGTATATTGGACTCAGGTTCCTCATCTGACTTCAGCCTCTCTAGGTCCTCATCATTATTCTATAGCTAAATACAAACCTCATGTTACCCTTCATTGGTATTCAAACTTCCTCGATGGGACATATCTGACCCTGAGCAACTATAATAATATCTGACACAGTCCCTGAGGGGAAGATTTTCTACCCCCGATTATTTCCATGAACATTGGTAGTGGTGTCCCATACTAGGTCATACAAAAAATAAAATAAGACGACAAGTGTAACGGGATGACATATCACATACTTCATACCAACCCAAAAATAACTAGGTAACTGAGGTAGCATCCTACCCCAATTTTCCTAAAATAATAATTTTGAACCTCACAATTCGGATGTCACAGCAAACCGAGCTACGGACTGGAGGGGTGATTAAAGCCATAAGGAGATTGTCTTTAAGCTAAGAAAAAATCCCAACCTCGTAAACTCCATGGAAGTGTTTCTGCCTTCCACACGCTATGCTTGATGGGTTTGAAATGGGACAGAAAATGCCATGGGGGCATTTCCCTTCCCATACTAGACACATCCCGAGTCTATAAATACAACGGAGGCTCATAGGCACTCCCCGTGTGATATACCTATAACACTGGGTGGCAAATACCGTGGGGGATTATCCATCCCTACACTATGCAAGCCTGATGATACCATAGTATGTCACAGCTTACTTTAATCCAAATGTGCTATGATTTACATGAGGCACCAAACACCATAATGACACTTTCACTGAGCGTGTTATGGATACCTAAAGCATCAAACCCCATGCAGGTCTTCTCGATCTTATTCCCCAAAGGTGCAAATCATTAAGAGTTAACATTCTACTCCGAGGGTTTGATAATGACACCAGGGATCGGCGTGCCACGGGGGTTTACACCTTTTCTACCAGTCCTACACCCATTGATGTATTCTGATCATGAGTATTTCAAAAGATCATTAAACAACTTTTTCCCATCCAAATAATAAACAAGCATAGATGAACAAGTTCCTATTCAAAAAATGACAACCTTATTTATATTATTGTGATTTTGAGTATCATTCTAAGAGAGGCTCTACTGAAAATACTTCTGTAACATTTCAACATTCCATGGCTTCTTGAGTCGGGTGTCATCTAACTGTTCTAGGTGATAGGCACCCGATCTGATGACCTCGACACTCTGTAAGGTCCTTCCTATTTGGCTCCCTAGGAACCATCTTCAAACCTTCTTATATTTAGAGTAACTCACTTTATGACTAAATATCTGAGGTAAAAGGTTCATACCTGAGCCCTTTTGTTGTAGAAGCGAGCCATCATTTGCTTACATGCTACCACCTTGATTTCTGACCTCTCTTTTTTTCTTCTTTCAAATCAAGATGGTGTATGATTTCTTCATTTTTTCCTTTCTTTAAAGTGTTGAACCTGATGGATCATCATTTCATTCTCTACTAGAATGATCCTCTCATTTTTTCTTGTTCACCAAATCTACTTGTCCACTCGACTTCGGGTGAGCATGTGATCAAGTCCATCCAGATCGGTTTGGTTTTAACTTCTACCTCCATCATGCTCAGTTCCTCTATGCTTTTGGGCTCCACAATCTCCGGGGGAATGATTCGGGGAATCTTCGACTTGATGGATGAAGCCAATCAAGCCAGTGAATCTACTTACTGATTGTTTTCCTGACTGGCCTATTCGAAGGTCACATTCCATATTCCCCCGACCATCATTTTCACTTCCATGAGATATGCTATCATAATAGGCTCCCTCACTTGGAACCCATTATTCAGTTGTAAAACATCCAGTTGGGAATCACTCTTTACTATTATATCTCTCATCCCAAATGCCCTACAAAGCCTCAAAACAGCCATGATTGCTTCATACTCAGCTTCATTATTGGTTGCCTCAAATACAAACCTCAGTGTATAGCTCAACTCCTCTTCTTCTTCATTTATGAAAATGATTCAAGCCCCACATGCAAACTAACTGACCCATCAAAAAAGAGTTCTGATTTCTCCTCTCTGACTATCATAATTTAGGGCCCAATGAATTCTGTTATAAATTTGGCCAGAGCTTTCCATTTGATTGACATATGGGGCGATTAAGATACATCATATTCACTAAGCTCTATGAACCATTTTACAAGACGACCTAAGGTCTCAAACTTATATAGTATTTGCCTAAGAGGATGGTCAATATAAACAATAATGGGATGATCTTGGAAGTATGGACGCAACTTCCTTTCTGCAATAACTAATAACAAGGCCACCAGCTCGTGGGCTGGTACCGAGTATCTGCATCTAATAAGGCTTTGCTAGTGTATTACACCGGCCTTTGAATTTGGTCTACTTCTTGTACTAAAATTGAACTTACAGCATACTCAGAAACAATTAAGTACATAGATAACATCTCACCCGGAATTAGCTTAGCTAAAAGTGAGGGTTGGGTCAGTTATCCTTTAAGTTGTTGGAATGTTTTCTTACACTCGCTTGTCCACTTGACTTCCTTCTTTACCTTATTGATTGGTTGGAAGAAGACATGACACTTATCTATGACCTTGGAGATAAATCGATTGAGTGTTGACCCGATCAGTCAAGCTTTGTACCTCTTATACTGTCCTCAGATGTTTTAGATCCAACACCGCCCTGATCTTCTGAGGGTTGGACTCAATGCCCCTTGCACTAACCATGTAACCCAAAAATATTCCTGAAGATACATAGAAGATAAGTTATTTGGGTTCATCCTCATCTTGTACTTCCGCAAGAGTTCAAAAGTCCCTCGTAGGTCCCAAAGATGGTCCTCAAACTTTACAGTCATTGTGATCATATCATCGACATAGACCTGCATCGTTTGGCCAATAAGGGGCTTGAAGACCCAGTTTACCAATCTCTGATATGTCGCCTCTACATTCTTTAGCCATAAGATATCACCTTATAGGAATATAACCAATGATCAGTAACAAATGTTGTATTCTTTGTTGGTGTTAATCTAGGTCCCAATATCATCAAACAAGCATGATAAAGTGTGAAATACATATCAAAAGAGTTGCGGAATACTCACATCGATCGGTTGAGACGATTGAAGACGAACAAAAATAATTTTGGATCCTCCAAGGTGCGCCCAAGTGCAGCAGTCCACTGCTCACAATTTCAGTTTTTCTTCGTCATTTTGAGCTTCGAATCTTCGTCGAACGATTCCCGGCTCAAAGGTAAGTGTCCCTAACACCTTCGTATGTCTCTCGGGAGTGCTAGCTCGCTTGGATTTTGCCACAAAACCCATGAATTTGCCTTGCAAAATTCGGCCAACCCATGGCAGTTCACTGCCATGGGCGTGAGAATGAGAGAGAGAGATGGAGAGGAAAAAGTATGTATTAGTTAGTCAAACCATTTCTAAAAAGGCTTTATATATTTACCATAAAATATATTAAACATTTACCAAATAATCCATTAAATAATCAAATGGTAAATGCCTCCACCAACTAACACTATTCCAACAACACATATCAACTATTAATTTCACTTTATAAAAGTGACATGTTGTCTTTCAATCAATCAATCACATCAATCACTCAAATCTCACATCACTTAAAGTGACGTTTGATTTGACGCTTGATGTGACGAATGATTTGACGCTTGATGTGACTTGCGTGCCGCACACAAATTCGAAATACGAATGCGCTCGCAATCACACTCAGGCTCGGGTTCGTTAATTCCAAATCAACGATTTATCCGATGCGTCGTAATTAAATGATTACGCCTAGAGAATTCACTATTCACATCGCTAACGAATTAATTCCAAATTAATTCGTTCGCCTGAATTAAAATCCAATTTCAATTCCGCGTTGAAATCCAATTTCATTTAATATATCAAATATATTAATTTACCGATTAATTCCAAATTAATCGTTATCTCTCTTTTATTGATATTTTATCCTAGATAAAATATCTCCGAAATTAATCCTAGATTAATTTTCTCTCTCATTGAATTAATCCCAGATTAATTAAAGTGCGAGTCATACTTCATCGGTGTATCATTGGGACGCGACCCAAGAGATCCCCGGATATGTTGGTAGTAAATCGGGTCGTCGGACTATCCGAACACGTACGTACCAAGTACTACATTTTACCGATTCACAAGACAAGGTTGGCTTCTAGCAAAGTGCAATGCCTACCCAATTCTCCGGAAATATCCTTACAGGAATATGTGATCTATATCAAGCGTAGTATACCGTAGTATTGTGTATTTCGATCCAGTATCGGACTGTCACGTGCTAGGCCTGGGGCTGGAGTTGTGTCTGCCTCGTACGAAGCACTTGTCGGATGTCTGGTAACTAGTCTCTATAATCGGATATACATGACATAGTCATAATATCTCGATGGCCGCGCAGCACTTAAGAGTACTAATACCGTATCCTACGTGACATCATCTCCACTATGACTGGAGTGATACTTCCGACTTGACATCACACCCAATACTCTACGATTCTCAATATACCTAGTATCAGCGTACAAAGAACCGATTAAAGCCCTAGACGACCTCAATCAAAGTACATTGATTGTCATAAGCATTAGCGGTGCAAGTCTCAGGTTAAGTCCAAATACACCTACCCTGATGTCGGACTCCCATAGACACATAGTGAAACTACCAATGGGGTTCCGTAGGGGTCTATCCAGAGCGAAACTGTTTCCCGTACCGTCGGTGAACACAACCTCCTACCGCACTTGCATAAGTATCCAATACTTAAGTATATGAGAACTACGCTGTTGTGCCCTCACAACGCGCACAAGTACGATACTAGTCTTTTACGTATTTATCGATGTCCAATCTCGATAATACTCTGACTAGGGATATTTAATGATTTATCCTTCGTTGATTGATACTGTCTCATATCATTCTCAATCAAGGAACAAATCATAAGGACCTCTCATCATTTATATATCTTGGTGATCTAATCACAAATGATAAGAGTGCAATCTCTTTTGTCACATAGTTAATTTGTACAACAACACAATGATCTGTACAAATAGTGACGCTATGGGTCATAATTGTCCAACAATCTCCCACTTGGCCTATAGCCAGTCACTCGAGTGCCTAACACCCGAACTATGTACGATTGGCTCAAATTTCTAAGAAAAGGTTTCGTCAGCGGATTTTTATGATTATCGTTTGATGCGATTTATACGATCATCACATCGCCACGATGTATGATCCGAATGAATCAGATGAATAGTCGAAGTATGTACATGGATCGTTGATGAGAACATTAATTCTTTAGCCTGCGCTGACGCCTAGGTCAGCTGCTAACAGAACTATATCTAATCTAATTAGATATATTATTGACCCAGATAGCTTCTATTGCTGCCTCAGCTGCTGCAATTATCCGCATTAGTTGTTTATTCGGTAATAATATCTTGCTTGGAAGATTTCCATCTTACTGTACCGTTGGTCAAATTGTATAGTACCGTTTACGACTTTCAGTCGTTTTATCAGTTTGGAAACTTGCAGTAGTGATCCCGGTCACTTCAAGTTCTCCTTCTCCACAGATTAAGACAGCATCCTTAGATCTTTAAGATTCTAACAGATGTTCTTAACGTCATTCCAGTGACTATCACCTGGGTTGGCCTGATTGTGAATCCATATGCTCAAAGCGTATGAGACACCAAGTCATGTACATTTTTAATGTACAAGTTCTCACAGAGTTTTAACAACTTAATCTATCTCAGTAGATCTTTATTCCTAGAATAAAGGTTGTTACTCCCAAGAATTCTACGGAGAATTTTCTTCGAAAGCCAAGCTTTTGCCGATTATTATATGGGAATATCATTTCCAAGAAATGATATATGTGTTATCATTATTTTATTCAGGACATTTATTGTCAGTGCACTCCCACTAACCTCCTTATATACACAAGAATCATTCTCGTTTTGAATTCAATCATACACTATTATGATTACATCAAAACGTTAGTTCCAAGAACCTAATGCTTGCTTCAATCCAAACATGGATCGATTAACCTGCAAACCTTGTTTGCTGGTTTTAGTGCGACAAAATCGTCAGGATGTTATAAACATCCTCCAATAGGTTTCCGTTTAAGGAAAGCGATTTTGATCTTTAACTGACACATTTCATAAATGAAACGTGCAGCTACCGTAAGCATTTTCAAATGGATTTGTCGTGGCAACAGATAAAAGGTTGAACCGTAATCAACACAATGTTGATAACGATACCTTTCCGCTACAAGCCTAGCTTTGTACGTTGGTATGCTGCCATCCATGTATGTATTCCTTGAAGACTTATACAGTACCTATAGGCACAATGCCTATGGTACATCAACTAGTGTCCAAACATAGTTGTTATACATGGAATCCATTTTGGACTTATGGCACTTTGCCATAACGGAAGTCGATACCTTGTATCACTTCTTCATACGTAGTCGGTTGGTATACCTCAACAAGATTGACATCTTTATGAGGTGAGATCGGAAACCCATACCCCAGGTTGTTTTCTGATTCTCTCCGATCTATGCGTTTCTTATGTATACGTAGATTAATGGTATAGTTTCACCTTTGATGAACTATTTATGTTCCATTAAGGACTTAATGCCAGAAACAGTATTACTCCAATTTTCATTGAGTTATACCATCCTCCCACTTACCACTGCATATCGGTAATCCTCTAAGGAAGACCGCATGGCGAGCAACAATTACAATTGTTCCCTAGTGAGATGTATAAGTACTTTACTTATGGTTTTCCCTAGGATAACCTATATTTGGCACTTATCCGATTTGGGTTCTAGTTTGGCATCGTCCAAACGTATGCTCGGCATTCCTAAATTTATAGGAATGTAAAACCCAGTCTCTTTCCCGTTCATATCTAATATGAAATCTGTCAAACAGATTTTACATGGAACCTTATTCAAAATAAGTTTTGCACTGTTAATGCTTATCTTTGAAGAAAAAGGTAGCTCAGAGCGACTCATGATTAACCTTATCATGTCCAACAAAATTCAGTTTCTCCGTACGGACACACCGTCAAACTGACGTGTTCCAGGAGGAGTCCTCATTTAAAAGAATACTATACTCTTTCAAGTATATGTGAAACTTATTGCTTAAGTATTTTCCATTTTCGGTCTTACCGTGACGGTTTAATACTTTAGCCGATCTGTTTGTCTATTTCGTGTCGAAACTCTAAAAGTTTCCGATTTGTGTTCTTTAAAAGAAACACATAACAATAACGTGATGCCACATCCGTTAAGGTCACGAAACATTCACATCCACATCTAGCCTAGCTAGATATGGGCCCACTTACTTCACTATGAATAGGGCTAACAGATCGGTGGCACTTACACTATTACCAAGTAAATAGTGTTTTAGGTACCTTACCTAATAAATTAGATTCGTAGACTTTATTTGATTAATCAAATTAGTCCTAGTACCCACTCTTCAAAAGTATGGATATACGACTCTTGTTTAATTGCGTCCCAGACAACAATGCCACAAATAGTTTCATCTGATCAGATCAGCATGAGCTATTAGTTTGTCATATTATATGTTTGAGATTTTATTTATATTCAAAATATAAATACTGTTATTCACATCTAATGTGTTATCTCAATATCATCTTTATATAATAAAACACTTTAGTGTTGTAGAATATAAAGGTTTATCCACAATGGATTAAACACTAATATAGAGATAATGTTTCTAGTCAAACTAGTTACATTATAACAGTTTCCTAATATAGGTACACGCCCGAAGGGTAGTTCCTAAACTTAGGTATCTACGGTCGAAACAGCGACTTTCATCCCGTTTCCGATTCGCAGTTTAACCTCAGCTTGAAGTCAGTATCCTGCTCACAGCAGATTCTGAACATCAATACATATATTTTATGTACCATACTAAGTATTTTAAAATCCAATTTTAATACTAGTTATGGACATAATTTTGACAAAAATCTTAAAGTCAGAGCCTTACCCTTTCTTTAATTCCTTCATGTCTGCTTTGTCCAAACGGCAGTCATGTTTACGCGATCCTGTTTGCCACATTTAAGCAGACATTTTAGGATATGTCCTTTTTTATCTTCCCAGAAGATCATAATGATTTTGCCTTTACCCTTTTCTCAATATTTCAGAAGTCTTTGGCCAAACCTTGGATTTATAGAATATTGACGTAAAGTGCGCCTTGCGCTACTTATCTAATTGCAGAGTTTGACTTTATCTCCTTGAGATTAATCATTAATTCTCCAAGAATTATTAATTGCAAATATAATACTTCTTAAATCTAAACATAGATTTATTACAAGTATTTTGAATTAAGCACTAAAGTCATCATCACATAAATCTTTCAAAGATTATGCTCTACTATTTGCTTAATTCTGGGCTAAGGCATAATAGGTTATTTTATAAAATAAAGTAACTTATTATTTATTTCCAGGACCATCCTGAAATTTCATTCCAAATTTGAAAATTTAAACCATTTAAATATTTTAATCCATGATTATATTTAAATGTCCAATCTTTCAATGTTTCTTGATTTTAATAGTCCAACTATTTAATCAATTATTTCAGGTACTATTTATTATAATGATTACAATAATACAATTATCTAATCAACTATAATATTAATTCAACTATATTGATTACTATAATCCAATTATAAAATCAACTATTTATTGAATTTATTTGAATATAGTCAAACTATATTAATTAAAACAACATTAAATATTAGTTCAACTAATACTTTTAATTATTTGACGAGTGATATTTGTTGAGCGCGTATGGCGAGTAATTGAACGAATATTGCAAATTCAATTCTTGCCTCCCACTATTTTTCGGCGAGCCTCTAACCCTCTGTCGAGTACTCGGGAAACCGTGTTTCCTAGTGGGTTAGGATCCCGTTAAATGTCACACAATCTTGACTTTGGCCAACAAATTGTATGATAATTAACTAGGTAGATCTCTATGATCAATTGAATCCAATCCAATTCCTAGGTCCGGTAGGTGGACATCCAAGTCCGAAACATATATCTTATATATGCCTACATATCTAATATGTACCCTAACCTTTTTCCTCTGAATCAACTAGGCATTGGCTTTGGCACAACAAACCTAATGATCCAAGTCAAGCGCGACCCATTGACCATGGAAAACTTCGTAATCAATGTCGAGTGATAAGAAGTGGTCTTGACTTTGGTCAACAAACCACAACTTGGACAAGACACCGATATGGAACAAAACTCTCGTGATTCAAACACATCTTTGATGGACAAAGGGATTGACTTTGGCCAACAACCCAATGCCAATCTCGGATCTTGAGTAAGAATCACTCAATGGAAGGAAAAAACGCATGATATTTGATGAGGGTTTTTCACGTGTAAATTGGCTACCAATTTATTATCTTTGTTAAGGTCTCATCATCATACACCCTTAAACATGCATTCTAAATACATAATAATGCACATATGAAAATAAATAATAATGATATGCGGATGGATGCTTAACATATTGATCCTAGATCAAATCTCTCCATTTCTCTCTCAAGCTAGCACTTGTATTACTTCTACCCGTTACACTACACTTCTAAAGAAACCTCATTTACATTTAGGGGAATAGGTGAGAAGAGAATACAAAGAGAATAGAGGTGATAAGGCAGGACACGCAGGTCCAATTTAATAAATCAAATTTATTACAACAATTTCCAAAGTTGCCCCCACCCAACTAATATCCATCCGATATACATTATTCATTCATCACAACCATGTATTCACACAAGCATGTTATCAATCAAATTAATTAATCTGATAATTAGTGATCATCCAATGTTCAAACAATGATTTGATTTTGTTCGAGTCAAACTCGTTTTGCGAATAAGTACTCAAAGTATGAATTCTCGAATTAAATTAAACTACGTCATTAAATCCAATTTAATATGCATTCAATTCTAATTCGTTATTTAATTCCAAATTAAATATCACACTTTAATAATAAACCTTTTACGACTTAAATTCCAAATTTAATCGTAACGCGTCTCAAAGACCGATTAACGTCCAACGTCAATTCAATTAAAGTCTAATGGGCTTTTAATTGATTTCTTAAGGCATGGATTTTTGGTCAACTCGGGTCAAACCGAATAACCAAAATCCAATCCGGGATTTACCCCATAAGCCCATAAATCAATCTTGGCCCATTAGGCCCAATTAAACTTTAAAGGTTCATTAAGTCGCAATTGGGATTAACGGAAGTGGTTTTGGGCCCAATTGGATCCAATCCAATTTGCCTAAACCAACTTTGTACAACAAAGCCCAGTAAACCCATTTACAACTTTAAAAGCCCAAATCCAATTTAAAGCCCAAATAATTAAATTACATAAATCCAATTCCGCAATTTAATTACCTAAAGTGCATTACATGATTAATCACCTAAATCAATATTTCTAAAACACTTAATTAGTCCAATTAATCATGCTTAACATTATCATCACACGTCCAACATGTTTTGAAAAAATCAAACCCATATACATGCTAAAAGCTCTCGGCCAAAGGAGGGATTTTATGTCCGATTTGGTTTCAATCCAATCAAACCCACAATCGACATTAAATCAACATCCTAATCGATTCTAATTCATCCAATGAATAAAAATCAAAAAATACCAAGACTTTAAAGGCTTAATGCATTCGGCCAAGGGAGGTATTTTAGGGATTTTGTCCAATTAAAAATTCAATCCAATTCAATCTTAAATTAACAATATCCTAAATGATTTTATGCACATCCAATGTCCAAAAACCAAAAATCCAAGATTCCCAAAATGCATATACCATTCGGCCAACACATAAAATATTGGGGAAAATTATTCCAAATCAATTTTCAACAAATTGGTCCAACCAATATGCAATTAAACATGTTATAAGCATACTCAAACAATCAATTCATTCAAATCATGCTCAAAACAAATTTACCCAAATTTTAAGCCCTACATTTTCATGCTTTAACCTATAGCTCTTGATGCCATTGTTGGTGTTAATCTAGGTCCCAAGATCATCAAACAAGCATGATAAAGTGTGAAATACATATCAAATGAGTTGCGGAATACTCACTATAATTTCGGTTGAGACGATTGAAGACGAACAAAAATAATTTT
Source organism: Zanthoxylum bungeanum (assembly GCA_019454045.1). NCBI lineage: Eukaryota > Viridiplantae > Streptophyta > Magnoliopsida > Sapindales > Rutaceae > Zanthoxylum > Zanthoxylum bungeanum. The sequence continues at coordinate 72,388 of SKCR01024369.1, read as the reverse complement.
GGATCCTCCAAGGTGCGCCCAAGTGCAGCAGTCCACTGCTCACAGTTTCAGTTTTTCTTTGTCATTTTGAGCTTCGAATCTTCGTCGAACGATTCCCAGCTCAAAGGTAAGTGTCCCTAACACTTCGTATGTCTCTCGGGAGTGCTAGCTCGCTTGGATTTTGCCACAAAACCCATGAATTTGCCTTGCAAAATTCGGCCAACCCATGGCAGTTCACTGCCATGGTCGTGAGAATGAGAGAGAGAGATGGAGAGGAAAAAGTATGTATTAGTTAGTCAAACCATTTCTAAAAAGGCTTTATATATTTACCATAAAATATATTAAACATTTACCAAATAATCCATTAAATAATCAAATGGTAAATGCCTCCACCAACTAACACTATTCCAACAACACACATCAACTATTCATTTCACTTTATAAAAGTGACATGTTGTCTTTCAATCAATCAATCACATCAATCACTCAAATGTCACATCACTCAAAGTGACGTTTGATTTGACGCTTGATGTGATGAATGATTTGACGCTTGTTGTGACTTGCGTGCCGCACTCGAATTCGAAATACGAATGCGCTCGCAATCACACTCAGGCTCGGGTTCGTTAATTCCAAATCAACGATTTATCTGATGCGTCGTAATTAAATGATTACGCCTAGTGAATTCACTTTTCACATCGCTAACAAATTAATTCCAAATTAATTCGTTCGCCCGAATTAAAATCCAATTTCAATTCCGCGTCGAAATCTAATTTCGTTTAATATATCAAATATATTAATTTACCGATTAATTCCAAATTAATCGTTATCTCTTTTTTATTGATATTTTATCCTAGATAAAGTATCTCCGAAATTAATCCTAAATTAATTTTCTCTCTCATCGAATTAATCTCAGATTAATTAAAGTGCGAGTTATACTTCATCGGTGTATCATTGGGACGCGACCCAAGAGATCCCCGGATATGTTGGCAGTAAATCGGGCCCTCGGACTATCCGAACACGTACGTACCAAGTACTACGTTTTACCGATTCACAAGACAAGGTTGGCTTCTAGAAAAGCACCATGCCTACCCAATTCTCCGGAAATATCCTTACAGGAATATATGATCTATATCAAGCGTAGTATACCGTAGTATTGTGTATTTTGATCCAGTATCAGACTGTCACGTGCTAGGCCTGGGGCTGGAGTTGTGTCTGCCCCGTACGAAGCACTTGTCGGGTGTCTGGTAACTAGTCTCTATAATCGGATATACATGACCTAGTCATAATATCCCGATGGCCGCGCAGCACTTAAGAGTACTAATACCGTATCCTACGTGACATCATCTCCACTATGATTGGAGTGATACTTCCATCTTGATATCACACCCAATACTCTACGATTCTCAATATACCTAGTATCGGCGTACACAGAACCGGTTAAAGCCCTAGACGACCTCAACCAAAGTACGTTGATTTTCGTAAGCATTAGCGGTGCAAGTCTCAGGTTAAGACCAAATACACCTACCCTGATGTCGGACTCCCATAGACACATAGTCAAACTACCAATGGGATTTCGTAGGGGTCTATCCAGAGCGAAGCTGTTTCCCGTACCGTCGGTGAAACACAACCTCCTACCGCACTTGCATAAGTATCCAATACTTAATTATATGAGAACTACACCGTTGTGCCCTCACAACGCGCACAAGTACGATACTAGTCTTTTACATATTTATCGATATCCAATCTCGATAATACTCTGACTATGGATATTTAATGATTTATCCTTCGTTGATTGATACTGTCTCATATCATTCTCAATCAAGGAACAAATCATAAGGACCTCTCATCATTTATATATCTTGGTGATCTAATCACAAATGATAAGAGTGAAATCTCCTTTGTCACATAGTTAATTTGTACAACAACATAATGATCTGTACAAAGAGTGACGCTATGGGTCATAATTGTCCAACATTCTTTTCTTCTTCGGAGTGTATTTTGATCTGATTGTACCCAGAGAAGGATGTCAAATCCACTAGTTGATCTACATCGGGATTGGGAAACTATCATTTGGGCAAGACATGGTTAAGTCAGAGAAATCCAACACATCATCCACTTGTCGTTGGCTTTCTTTATCAATAGCACATTTGATACCCATTCCGAGTATTTAATCTCTCTTATGAACCCAGCCTTCATCAACTTGTCTACCTCAGCGTGAATAGCCTCATACCACTCCTTGTTAGGGATGGTAAAAATCCCTGCGGTGATGGGGGCCCGAGATATTAAAGGCCGGTATTTAACGATTATTTTTAAAAATGGGCCGGGTGCAGGTGTAATTTTTAATACCATTAGGTATACGGGCTAGGTATGGGTATAAGGCTCTCTAACCCGTACCTGCTCAATAAACCCGTTTGACTTTAACTTTTTAATTATTAATTTTTTAGTCAAAAAATTAATTACTTATTAAATAAAAAAATTTTGAAAAATATAATTTACTTGTTCAATTTAATATAATATTTTCCTCTTTGTTTTAAAGATGAGATTTCTATCAATATTAATTAATTCATTTTATTTTGTTTTAAAGATGAGAATTATACAACAATAGTATTTATTTAGTAACTTTTTTATTTTTCTTCTTTATTTAAGTACTAAAGTAAATTTAAACATACATTTGTTAATTTAGTGTTTTTATTTCGTATCTATTTTTTCCAATAATTTTTTAATTGATATATATTTTTTAAAAAAAATATAAAGGTAAAAATTAATGAATAGATAAAAGGGGATATGAGATGGGGACAGGTATATATTTTTCTATATGGGGGATCCCTACCCGTACCCACACGAATGACGGGCCGGGATCGGGGATATTATATATCACGTGGGTACGGGTGCGGGGATTGACATCCTCATCTTATACCGGCCCATTGTCATCCTTACTCTTAGTTGAAGGTCATTCTCTTTTACTTTACAGGCTTATTAGCCTGGTCTATTGCCCGAAGGTGGCTCATAACCCAAGGATCTATCCAAGACATATCCTCGTGACCCCACCCAAAAAATCTAAGTATTCCCTCAAGAAGTCTACCAGCTTCCTTTTCAGACTTTGTTCCAACCAAATCCCAATCCTCACTATCTTCCGTGGCCCAGAAAATTCTGTGGGTTCTAGGTCTTCCCGTACTTCTCCACATCATGGGGGGTTATCTGGTCAGGAGTCTTCTGATTCCACCTCCACTGTACTTTATTTAGTTTCCTTCCGCCCCTGCCCTATAACATCTTCAATGCACATGGTTTTCTTTGATATAGCTGTAAAAAAACTCTTGGTCATCTTCTGGCTCCAGCAAACTATCCTGACTCCCTCTTTGGTTGGGAACTTCATCATCATATAATAGCTTGATATTGTTGCCCTTGACTTCAATATGAAGAGCCTTCCCAAAATAACTTGATAGTTGCTTAGACAGTCTACCACAGTGAATTCCATCATCATTATCCTGGTATGAAGGTCCGTTCTAATAGTCATTGCAAAGCTGCCCCTGACCCAGCAGATTAACCGTTGCCTCCCCAAACCTATATGACGGAGTTGCATCCTAAGTAAGGTGGTGAACTTCACACCTAAGCTATCTAAGACTTCTTTAGATATGGTGTCCACTACACTCCCAGGGTCTTCCAATATCCTATCCACCAAGATTGGCTTTGGTTATTAGCACTTTATCATGAGGATAACTCACCTATTGAGCATATTCCCCAGTGAATAGTTGGCCTTCTGTATCCTTGAGCTCTTCTTCGTAGCCATTACCTCATGACAGTTGATCTAGTAATAGTTCTTTCTTACTCGGTTTGAATCATCGGTTAACATTATTCCTCTGGATATGGTGAACATAGGATTTTTCTCTCTTCTCTACCTGATTCTCATAGCTTCATGATCAATGTACTCCTTCAGATAGCCATTTCTCACCAAGTCCTCCTCATTCTCTTGTAAATCCATGTATCTTTCTGTGGCATGTCCTCTTACATTGTGATGTAGACAATAAGACTTATGATCCATCTTCTCAACCAAGAATCTCATCAGTCTAATCTCAGTTAGTAGACACTTATCCTAGATCTCCCGAGCTATCTATGCGAACAATCTGTTGAGGGTAGTGTACGCCGTGTCCCTAGCAATATGAGTGATCTTGAATGTGGGCCTTCTTTCGAGTGCTAGGTTACCCTGTGTTATTGCCCTGGACTCTCTTTTCCTCGGGACTGGTCTTCTCTCACCTTCACCAATATCACGCTGATTCTCTTATCTTCGCACATTCATTGCGCTATCTTCTCCTATTTTTCCAGTATAATAATTCCATCACCTGCTCCAGTACCGCGTATAGTCGAGGACCTCTTGGATCATTAGGTGAGACCATAACTTCCAAACCTTCAAAGTTCCTTTACAGCTCTTCAACACCTCCGGGGACTCATACACCCCGACCTCCAATACCACATTATGGTATCTATCGATGAAACTTATTAGGGGCTCGTCATCCCTCTTCTTCATCATCCTTAATGACCCAATTGTCTCTCAGGGTATGCATGCTCACGAAGGACAACCTCAGTTGTGAAAAATTATCAGTGCTCCTTAGAGTCAGATTTCAAAATCACAAGCTGGCCGACCTTCCCAAGGTTAGCGGAAACGCCTTGGAAACTACCTCTTCGACCACGCCATGGATTTCCATGAGTAAAATAAATTTTTCAATATGGGGATGAGGTTCTATTTTACCCTCGTCGGCAAAGTGAATCTCTTTGGGAACTCCGTGTCCACCACTTATTTAGTGAAATAAGATGGTACCTCCATGTCTTGATCACTCTCAGTACCTCCTCGTGTTTTTCTTCCCATTTCTTCATCTCGTTTTAAAACCAGTCTTTCATCTGGCTCTTGGTGTTCTCGCATAATTGATTCTCTGAGCGTGATATCTCCCACTCTTGGCAATTTTACGTCCATGTTCCGGACATCGTCTTAACTCACTTTTCCCAAAACATGGACTATCACTGGACGATTCTGGAGTTTTCCTATCGTTTTCTTCCTCCCAAGACTCTTCTACAGGGTTGTGTTAGCCATGACCACTAGCCTTACTTTACGATCATTTCTTTTCCCATTTTTCGCTCTTTTTCCATCGGCTATCCTTTTTTCCATTAGAAATCTCTTCCCTCATACCGAGTTCTGCTCGAGCTTGCTCTCTTGTCTATTTTTCAAACTTTTTGATCTTTTTTATAATAGTTTTCATAAAGGTTTACGTCATATTCATTCCTTTCATGCATTCTCTCTTTCCAAAAGCAGGCTTTCTTCCATCTTTTACATCCACTCCGTCGTTGAAGACTCTAAAGCTCTCTGATTGTTGTCTCCTGCCATCGTCTTAGTGTGTTTGCTACTTTTCATATTGATCCCCACTGACGACGGAAACTGTTGACGACTGCTTTTCGTTCCAAAGGTAATTTAGGAAATCTACCCCTCGAACAAACGTCCTTCAAGCAGTGAATTTATTTTGTTAGTAGGGAACCCAAAATAAACTTGGCAAGCAAACAAGAAAATCATAGAGATTTATATGGTTCGGAGGAGAGTGGCTTCAACCTACGTCCATGGAAGAAAGGGGTGTTTGTATACTTTCGTGGTAAAAAACGACCAGGTTTACAAATCTCTTAAGGATTGGTTAATCAAATCTCTCAAGGATTCAGTTTCGACCAGCTCTCTCTCTATTACTAGTTTGGAAGCTCTTATTTTTTACAAGTAATCAAATACAAAAATTACTAACCCTCGAATCTGTAGCTTCAATCCCTTATTATAGGCTTCCAAATCCATTGTTCTATTAACCCATAATATCGACTTATGTCACCTAGTCATTGTTGTGCCATGCTCTTTTTCCCCAACCACTCAGCAAACAGTTGCTTTGACATTTTACTTGACCACCCACTATCAGTAGAAACCCATCATTTCAACCTTTTGTCCACTGCCACACGTTCTGTTGATGTGACACCCTATGGTTCAACCAATCCAATACTATTTTGTATGGTAGATTCATTACCCAATGAGAGTCGTTGACCTACTATGTCACATCAGCCTTCTAGAAATCCAAACTTCCAAGTAGGGCATGCATCATATACCTGTAAGTACAAAATATCATGACCTCAACCCCGATCCTCGGGTCGGTATGCCAAGGTGAATGGTGCTGGATCAAATCTCTTCAAACTTCCTCAATATGGTCTGTTTGGTAAGCAGAACCCCTTTGGGTCGGCTTCCAGAAGTACTCAAATGATGCCAAATCTAATGCTTCCTTTATTGGTCGGGTCGGTATCCTTATTCCTCTTCACCAGGTCATTGGTAAAACTTCATCGTATATTTGACTCAGGTTCCTCATCTGATTTCATCCTCTATGGGCCCTCATTCTCTCTTTGGTATTCAAACTTTCTCGGGGTGAAAAACTACCATCAACATTATTGTTAGCAAAGTTTCTCGGAAAGATTTCTTATTCTATTTTTGTAATGTGCAGCTGCTAGTTTGCTGTAGTTAGTATAATTAGAGCTTTAATGTTGTATTTTGTTAGATCCGATAATAATACATTTCTACATTTTTCCTCTTGCCTTGAGCATCACTTTCTCAGTTACTTTCTTAGTAATCAAACAAGATCAGTTATTTCAAGATTTACACTTTAACTTGGTCTAAGAGCTTAGATATATGGAAATCAAGCTAGTTGGAAATTCTTACAATATTCATTAAAGGATGGGTGTTTATGTCTTTTTGATACTAGGGGTGCAATGGAAGGATGCAATCCTTAGGAGGGTTGCATCCCCCCCAAGGGGTGCCCTATTGGCACCCCTCCATGCTTTATAAAAGAGACATCAAGTCAACATCTAGCCAGATAATAAAAATCTGATTTTTGAGTCACTGTTTCTTGTGGTTTTGAGAGAGAATTTCTCCTATTTCCCAGTTCAAACGCTTTTAAAGGAGTGCTCTTTGAACAAAAAGCATTCAAGTTATCCTGGCAGAACATTGGCTAATTTGAATCAGTAAAGCACATGTGACGGGGCCAATAAGTTCTTAAGGACAGAGAGATCTCGACTTGGATCGTCAGTACTTTATCCAGGTTCTTCTACAGTTTTTTCATGTTTTAGGTTTTAGGGTTTATGATTGTTTAATTGGTATTTTCTGGATTGTTTTGTTTGTAGCATGTTTTTTGACATTTTATGACACTAATCGGCCTACAATCTTAAGAACTTATTGGATTCTAGTGTTGTTAGATAGTAATTTACATGCTAAAGTAGAAAATTTTCTGGAAAAATATGGACTGTGCATGAAAAATCTGTAGGGCATTCGAACACCCGACGAACGCAAAGGCCAAAACCTAAAATTTTGTAAGAACATTCGAACGCGTCTTCAAACGTAACTCGAATGCAAGTCTTCTACCTAAGAATGTTCAAACGTGTCCTAAACGTAACTCGAATGCAAACTCTCTAGAATTATTTCGTTCGAACGCGTTTCAGAACACTATATGAACGTGAACTCTCTGGAATCATTCCGTTCGAACGCGTTATCAAATGCTACTCTAACATGAACTCTCTGGAAACACTTAGTTTGAACGCGTTGTCAAACGCAACATGAACACACACACACTGGGCAGTCTCATTCGAACGTATATACGAACACGACACTAATGAAATAATCCAGTAATTATTATAAACTACAAACTTAATTACTATTGACTTAGTAAATCATATATTGTACCTCATTAATCTTGGTAGTATAGATTTAAGTTATTATTAGGTTGTTCAATTATCACAAGCATACACATATTGATAAAGTTGATTGTGTGTTGCATACTTGGGTGAGAATTTAAAGTGTAATCCTATACAAGAAATTCCATCCAATCTTGATTGACACTTACACATATATCTACACATATCGTATATTATTTGTGCAATTGAAGAAGTGTAATTATGGGTTTGAATTGCAAAAAGATCTTATTGAAAAAGTGTTTAAAGAATATTTTGTCAAAAAGGCGATAAGAGCCTAAGTGGTCAGGGACTTAAGTGGTTACTCCGGACTCCCCTCGTCCTCTATGAATATTCATTTATTCATTTTTTTAAAGAATCTTTAGTTGAAATTCAAGGACTTGTGTTTATTGGAACCACCGTCCAATAGAACAACAAGTGGTTACCTAGAATATCACTTTGAACAAGATCATTCGTTGATCATTGTATAATTCGTCTTTCATAGACTAATTGACCCCCGTTGATTTTCCAGTTACACATGGCTAACGAAAACATCACAGTACCAGTCTCTCATGGAGAAAAGCCGAAGAAATTTGGTGGGGTAAATTTCAAACAGTGGCAGAGTAAAATATTGTTCTATCTGACAACTCTCCAGTTGGCTAAATTCCTCAAAGATCCTCCGGGTCCTGTGGATGGTGAATCGGAAATGGCCAAGAAAGAGCGAGAACAAACATAGATGTTTGAAGACTTCTTATGCATGAACTACCTTTTGGGAAGTCTTGACAATATCCTGTACAATGTGTACCAAGACATGACTTCTGCGAAGATTCTCTGAGAATCTCTCGAGAAGAAGTACAAAACCGAGGATGCCGGACAAAAGAAATTTGTCTTGGGTAGGTTCTTGGACTACAAGATGGTAGATTCAAGGACGGTGATGTCTTAGTTGGGTGAACTGCAGTTGATCATTCATGAAATACTGGATGAGGGAATGAAACTCTGTGAGATGTTTCAAGTTGCCGCCATAATTGAAAATTTGCCTCCATCATAGAAGGACTTCAGAAGCTATCTGAAACATAAAAAGAAGAAGATGAGCCTTGAAGACCTTAGTGTTCGATTGAGAATCAAGGAGGACAACAGGATGTTCGAGAAGGCCAGCTAAAAGACTATGGAGTCTAAGGCCAACATTATTGAGGGTGTAAAGGGTAGCAAGAAGAGAAAGAACAGTAGAACTGATTTTTCGAACAAGAAGTTCAAGGGGAAATGCTACAACTGTGGAAAGAGCGATCATATGTCAAAGGACTCCAGAAAAAAAAAAGTCCTAGGACAAGGGCAAGAAAAAGAAAATTGAGGCCCATGTCACTGAAGGTAAGCAGCTGACTGATGAGATATCAGAGATGGAACTATCAGCAGTGGTAAGTGAAGCCAATATAGTTGGGAATCCGAGAGAATGGTGGGTAGACACTGGGGCTACTCGTCATATTTGTGCAGATAGCAAGATGTTTTCCATGTACCAGAAGTTCGATGGCGGCGATCATCTGACAATGGGAAACTCGTCTACCTCTCAAGTGGTAGGACAAGGCATAGTGGTTCTGAAGATGACATCCGGAAAGGAGCTAATATTGAGAAATATGATGCATGTTCCAGATATTCGGAAGAACTTGGTCTCGGGTTCTCTCCTTAGTAAGGCTGGTTTTAAGCTTGTGTTTGTTTCTAATAAGTTTGTAATGACTAAGAATGATATGTATGTAGGAAAATGATACCTAACTGAGGGCCTTTTCAAGCTAAATGTAATGAATGTTAATCGTGCTATTAATAAAGCTACTACTTTTGCTTATATTATTGAGTCATAAAATGTATGGCATTGGAGGTTAGGACATGTTAATTATGATATCATGCATAAACTAATTAACATGGACCTTATACCTAAATTTGTAATTGATAGCCAACATAAGTGTGAGGCATGCGTTAAAGCAAAAATACATAGAACATCATTTCATTCTGTTGAACGCAGTTTTGAACCTTTAGAACTTTTACACACTAACGTGTGTAACATGAATATTGTGCAAACAAGAGGCGGTAAAAAGTACTTTGTCACTTTTATCGATGACAACACAAGATCCTGCTATGTGTACTTACTGAGGAGCAAAGTTGAAGCAATTGAGAGCTTCGTACACTATAAGAACGAAGTTGAAAATCAACTTGGCAAGAAAATCAAAAGAATCAGGAGTGATAGAGGTGGTGAATATGTTTCACCATTCGATGAATATTGTTCTATGCACATAATTGTTCACGAAACCACTGCTCCTTATTCTCCTCAACAAAATTAGATTACCGAGCGTAAAAATAAAACGTTGAAGGAAATGATGAACGCCATGTTGATAAGTTCTGGTTTACCTCAGAACTTATGGGGAGAAGCCTTGCTTCCCGCGAACTACGTTCTAAATAAGCTTCCTCACAGAAGATTGGACAAGACACCGTATGAGTTGTGGAAAGGTTTCGTACCTTCCTACAAATACCTAGAAGTATGGGGGTGTCTTACCAAGGTAATGGTTCCTAAACCTAAAAAGGTTAGAATATGACCCAAAACTGTTGATTGTATATTCATTGGCTATGCTCGCAACAGTAGTGCGTGTCGATTCTTGATACACAAGTCAGAGATTCCTGACATCAATCCGAATATGATAATTGAGTCAAGGAATGTGACATTTTTTGAAGAGATGTTTCCTTGTAAGGAAAAAAAAAGAACATAGTCTCTCAAAAGAACAGTTGATATTGTCAAGGATAGTGATCAACTTGACCAAGAATCAGATCGACATGTAAATACGGAGACAATCGAGCCTAGACGTAGCAAAAGCGCTGGAATGTCTAAGTTGTTTGGTCTCGATTTTCTAACATACTTGTTAGAAAATGAGACTCAAAGCTATAAAGAAGCCATGTCTTATCCGGAGGCTCCTCTTTGGAAAGAGGCTATAACAGTGAGATTGATTCAATCCTATAGAACCATACTTGGGAGTTGGTTGATCTTCCACCAGGTTGTAAGCAACTATGCTACAAATGGATATTCAAACGGAAGATGAAAACAGATGGATCAATAGATAAGTACAAGATAAAACTTGTCATAAAAGGTTATAGATAAAATGAATGCCTTGATTACTTTGACACCTATTCACCAGTGACTTGTATCACATCGATAAGAATGCTCATAGCCATAGCAGCTATATTTGGTCTTGAAATACATCAAATGGATGTAAAGATGGCATTCTTGAATGGTGAATTGGATGAAGAGATTTACATGGAACAACTAGAAGGGTTTAGTATTCCTGGATAAGAATAGAAGGCGTGCAAACTTGTAAAATCCTTGTACAGATTAAAACAAGCACCGAAACAATGGCATGAGAAATTTGACAAAGAAATGTTGTCAAGTGGGTTCAAAACCAATAAGTGTGATAAATGTGTGTACACCAAATCAACTCAAAAAGATATGTCATTGTGTATCTCTATGCAGACAATATGCTGATAATTGGTAGTAATCATGAAATGATTCAGTCTACCAAAAACGTGTTATCCAGTAGATTTGATATGAAAGATATGGGAATAGCTGATGTGATCCTAGGAATTAAGCTTTCTAGGATATCAGACAGATATATATTATCTCAGACTCATTATATTGAGAAGATACTTGATAAATATATCAACAGGGATCTAAATGTGGCTAGAACCCCTATAGACCTAACTCTTCATCTATCAAAGAATACTGGTTCAAGCATATCGCAATTAGAGTATTCGAGAATCATCGGAAGTATGATAAATCTCACGAATTACACACGACCTGATATCGCTCAAGTTATGAACCGGTTTAGCAGATACACGAGCAATCCAGGATATAACCACTGGAAAGCCATAGTAAGAGTTTTGAGGTATCTGATAGAAACTTCAAAATATGGGCTACATTATGAAAGATATCCTGTTGTACTAGAAGGATACAGAGATGCTAACTAGATATCTGATACGGTGGATTCCAAATCAACGAGTGGATTTATTTTCACACTTGGTAATGCAGTCGTGTCATGGAAATCCTCGAGGCAAACATGTATTGCCCGATCTACTATAGAATCAGAGTTCATAACATTAGACAAAACAGCGGAAGAAGCAGAATGGCTTAGAAATTTCCTGGAGGATATTCCTAGTTGGCCCAAACTGGTGCCAGCGATTAGCATACATTTTGATAGCCAATCGGCTATTGGGAGAGCCCAAAATACAATGTATAATAGTAAGTCTCGACACATACGTCGGAGACATAATACCATACGTCAACTGCTCTCAAGTGGCATAATAATGATCGATTATGTTAAGTCGAAGGAAAACCTAACGGATCCACTAACTAAAGGTTTACCTCGAGAGCAAGTTGAGAAGTCATCGAGGGGAATGGGCTTGAAGCCTATAATCTAAGAATTGTCACTGTGGAAACCCAACCTAGATGACTGGAGATCCCAAGATCTAGGTTCAAAAGGGACAACAGAAGCTTTGTGCAATTCAAAACAAGCACTGAAGAGTTTTGTACTCTTTCCCATTCCGATAATGACGCTGAGTGTTGTCTGTCATTGGTTAGGATAAGCTAAGGCTTTTAATGATAACTATATTAGGAGATGAGTCCTAATGGGGGTAAAGACAGATTACCTCTTCATAATAAATTATCAATTTCAAGTAAGAAGTGAGGCTGCTTCCATGGGAACTTTTAAAGGTAGGTTACCCTAAAGTGCTTGATGAATCCATGACTGTTGTTCAGGGCCAAAATGAACACAACCGTAGAATGGGAAAATGGTCGAATTAAAGCTGTGTGTTGGCAATTGTCTTGGTTTACACCAACGACAGAACAGTTCAAGACTATGGGTCACTGGTTTGCCAAGTAAATCCGATTATCATTCACTAGGAAAGGTTCAAGGTGAAAGCTACCTATTTCGATGCAGCTTTAGTTTATGGTACCTCTCTCAAGTGTCGTCATGAATATTAGAAGAATTGTGGAGGATTGTTGGAATTTCTTACAATATTCATTAAAGGATGGGTGTTTATGTCTTTTTGACACTAGGGGTGCAAGGGAAGGATGCAATCCTTAGGAGGGTTGCATCCCACCCCAAGGGGTGCCCTATTGGCACCCCTCCATGCCTTATAAAAGAGACATCATGTCAATATCTAGACAGATAACAAAAATATGATTTTTGAGTCACTGTTTCTTGTGGTTTTGAGAGAGAATTCCTCCTATTTCCTAGTTCAAACACTTGTTAATGAGTGCTCCTTGAACAAGAAGCATCCAAATTATCATGGGAGAACAATGGCCAATTTGAATCCGTAAAGCACCTGTGACGGGGCCAATAAGTTCTTAAGGACAGAGAGATCTCGACTTGGATCGTCATTACTTTTTCCAGATTCTTCTACAGTTTTTTCATGTTTTAGGTTTTAGGGTTTATGATTGTTTAATTGGTATTTTCTGGATTGTTTTGTTTGTAGCATGTTATTTGACATTTTTTGACACTAATCGGCCTACAAAACTCCCTTTAGCAATTCTCATTCAAATTTGACTCTGCGTAAGTACGAAATTTTGAAATCTGAATTCAGAATTTTATAAGAATATAATGGGAAAAATATTAAAAATCTGGATTTATGAATCTATTCTAGGTATACCCGTATCTGGATCCATACGAGTCTAGCATTCCAAGAGCCATGTTTAGAATATTATTAATTTTAGTCAAATATAATTGAAAAAGATATAAAAAAAAAAAATCAAATTTTTTGATCTGATCCGAGTATATTCGGATCCACACAGGTTTGGTATTTAGGGGCATAGGTTTAGAATTTTTTTTATTAATTTTATACAAATATAGTTGAAAACACTTTTTTTAAAAAAATGGGTTTTTGGATCAGTTTGGGTAACCAGATCTAGATCCACGTGGTTTCGGATTTACGGAACCTAAGTTTATAATTTAATTAATTTTATACAAATATAATTAAAAAAAATTTAAAAAAAAATCTCGATTTTTGGATTAGGGTATTCCCGGATCCAGATTTACGCGGGTTCAGAATTCCAGGACCTGGATCTAAAATTTTATACAAATATAATTGATATATATATATATATATATATATATATATATATATAAAATCTAGATTTTCGGATCCAGCCCTATATACCCGGATCTGGACTAACTATATCCACATTCGAGTTCGAATATTTTCACGAATCCACAAAACAAATACGAACCCGAACCTTGCAGATCTAGCTCCAAGTTCGGATTTTGTCATTCATATAAGTGATATGTGGAAACTTCGGAGGATAAAAAAATTCTGTAAAAGGACTTGGAGATTTGTATTTCATAAGTAATTTTCTAGAAAATGACTAAACTGCATTAATTACTGGAAGCAATTTATATTGAGTGTTCCCAAAAATCAGAGAAAAACGTTTTAGGGTGAAACAATTTAACCCATTGTCTAATAGAATTGACTCATGCCGAAGAAAATGATGAATTGCGCCAACCCCTTATTATATTTAGGGTTCGCGCCAATATCAATAATGAAAAAATATTTTTATAATTTTTTTAAAAAGTTAATTGGACGAGATGAATATGGATATTATTATATCATATCCTTTGTCATCCCTTATTTTGTTTAAAAAAAAAAAAAGGATTGCTAAAACACATTTCCTGTGCTGTTATAAGCAAAATATAAACTAATGGAATTCACACTTATTAATTTTTCTCAACCGCAATGATAAATGATAAAAGACAAATAGTAAAAACAAATTACTTAAAATAACTAAAGTATAATTCTCCTTTTTAATTTTTTTTTTTTTAAACTCACACGCATGAGTCTTGGTGGATGCTCGAACTCACACTAAATCTCTTCTTGTTACTTGTTCTTTCTATATATAGAGTAAGAGGCATATAGCCTTCTTGCAAATCATACACACTGAGTTATAAAGTGATATATTATGATTTGAGTCCCAAGAAACATGAATATTAAATCTTTATTTGCTCTCTCCCCAATCCTCTCTCTGCTTCTCTTGGTACGCATTTAATCTATGGCTCCAAATTTTTGTTTAATATTTATATATGTGCTTTTAATTTCAATCAATTTTGATTATTCTCTTGCGTCTAAATTTCTTTTGTTTGTTTGTTTATTTATTTATTTATATGAAAACAGGTTGCTAATTACCCAGTAGATGGGAGAAAAGACGGAGGAGAATATTGGAGAGATGTCGTAAAAGATCATGATCATGCCTCGACTGTCTCTAATGCCAAGGCCAATTGTTTTGAGCAAAAGCAAGAACACTCTTTTCTTAAGGACGCTGACAACGATATCAAACCGTCTATTGCCAAAAATTTCGAGCCAATACCAGATGTTACAATTTATTACAATGATGTGAAGCCAACGTATCAGAAATCATTTGTGAAGGACTTTGAGCCAAGTCCAGATATCACAATTTTTCACAACGCTGTCAAATCGTCTGAACATAAATCATTTGTCAATGACTTCGAGTCAAGCCCATATATCACAATTTATCACAACGAGGTTAAACCATCCCAACACAAATCATTTGTAAAGGACTTCGAATCAACCCCAGATATCACGATTTATCACAACGATGTTAAACCATCCCAGCAGAAATCATTTGTCAAGGACTTCGAGTCAAGCCCAGATATCTCAATTTATCACAACGATGTTAAACCATCCCAGCAGAAATCATTTGTCAAGGACTTCGAGTCAAGCCCAGATATCTCAATTTATCACAACAATGTCAAATCATCTGAACATAAATCATTTGTCAATGACTTCGAGTCAAGCCCATATATCACAATTTATCACAACGAGGTTAAACCATCCCAGCACAAATCATTTGTAAAGGACTTCGAGTCAACCTCAGATATCTCGATTTATCACAACGATGTTAAACCATCTCAGCAGAAATCATTTGTCAAGGACTTCGAGTCAAGCCCAGATATCTCAATTTATCACAACAATGTTAAACCATCCCAGCAGAAATCATTTGTAAAGGACTTCGAGCCAAGCCCAGATATCACGATTTATCAGAACGATGTTAAACCATCCCAGCAAAAATCATTTGTCAAGGACTTCGAGTCAAGCCCAGATATCACAATTTATCACAACGATGTTAAACCATCCCAGCAGAAATCATTTGTCAATGACTTCGAGTCAAGCCCAGATATCACAATTTATCACAACAACGTTAAACCATCCGAGAAGAAATCATTTGTCAAGGACTTTGAGCCAAGGCCAGATGCCTCAATATATGACAACGATGTCAAATCATCCAAACAAAGTTCATTTGTTAACGACTTCAACCCAAGGCCAGATATTACAATTTATCATGAGTAAGTAGACGACTACTTGCAATATTCATATGATAATGCCCCTTATCATATGTAATGTTTGTATATGTATCTTCCTCTAAATAAGTTGCTAGGGGCGATGTTATGTAAGGCTGTAAGCTTCATAAGAATGTGTGATGTTGTTTTTGTGCAATTAAATAAAGTTGTGCGAAGTTAATTAATTATACCTTCGTCAACTGCTTTTTTTTTAATATTTTTCAAAATATTCTCACTAATGTGAAATTACCGACCGATATAATTATCGAAGAGGATAAAAATAATTTCAGACCAATTAAAAATTTATTACCGACCGAATATTCAATCGATACTTAATTAATAAATTGACCACAATTGTGAATAAAGCATTATATTTTATGATCCCCGATGTTGTACATGTGCAGTAGTGCTAATATTAGATTTTATTATCCCCAAATATTGTCGTCCATGTACAGAAATACTACGAAATTAGAAAAGTTCTGTCGAAGGAGATTGCGACTTAAGTGAGGTCTTGTGTGACTCGTCTATTCCTCTCTGGAAAATATCTATAATTCTATCAAGGAGACTAGACATAAAGTAGGACTATCCCTCCGGCCTTTCTTGAAAATTATATATTGACTACTATTCAGAAATTCATAATTATTTTTCTAATTGTGGATTTTTTGGTTTGGACTTTTAGAAATGACATCTGAGTTCAACCCCAGTAATATGTTGATCCATGTTGTTGTTGGGGTTTTAGCGCGGTAACAGTGCACTACAAGAAAATTGTAAAATAGCGACGGAAATTAGCGACGGAATAATCCGTTTCAAACATTAGAAACAGAATAGAAATGGATTAGGACTTTAGCTACGAAATTTAACGACGGGACAAAATTTCGTAAAAAATAATGGCGGCAATAAAATCACGAGAAAAATGCGACGGAATAGCTACAGATTTGCGATGGAATTAGAGATGGAATAATATTTCATTGCTAAATAGCGACAGAATTAGAGGCGGAATAAATTTCCGTCTCTATATAGCGACGTAATTAATAATTCGTCTCTAAATTAGCAATGGAATTATGAATCTGTCTCTATTTAGAGACGGATTAGTAATTCCTTCACTATTTTTAGAGATGGATTTCAAATTCGTCTCTATACTTAGAGATGGATTTATAATTCCGTCTCTATTTATAGAGACGGAATTCTAATTTTGTCTCTATATATAAAGACGAAATTCTAATTCCATCTATAATTAGAGACGGATTTCTAATTTCGTCTCTAAAGATAGAGACGGAATTCTAATTCCGTCTCTGAATAGCGACAGATTCATAATTCAGTCGCTGAATGTACTTAAATAAAAAAAAAATTCCTTTTCTTTTTCCCCACTCTCTCCAAATACGTCTCTCTCAAATCCCTATTTAGTGACGGAATTAACATTTCCCTCGCTATATCTTTTGCGACCAAGAAAATAGAGACGAAAAAAGTCTGTCTCTATTCTGTCGCTACCTATCATGTTGCGACGGATCAGCGACAGATTTTTCTGTCTTTATTTCACAATTTTCTTGTAGCTGCGGAAACGCGCATTTCGGGCGAAATCGTAACTTTAAAACTTTTAAAGTTACTAAATAAATTATTCAATATCCAATATGAATATTTCATTCACATTTCACCTAAATATATCTATTCGATATCAAATAATGAGATAAATAGGTTAGAAACATCGCGAAATTTTTACGAAAACTTTTTTTTGCAAAATAACATAAAACACATTTTTTGTTCAAATCGACCAACCAATACACATGGGGGCTGTCCAGGTCAGCTCCAATAGTACTTGGGCAGTTCATGGTCTGCCCAAACAGTGATCAATTCATTGTTTGGATAGTGGACACCCGGTAAGCCCGAAACTCACCCGGTAACCCCGTTTTTCACCGTTTTCGCATATTTCAACTCTGAAATAATTTCCGGCAATTGTTCCAATGCCCAACAATATATTTATACAACATACTTTTCATCACCGAAATCATAGACATTTCAGATCTGATTTGGTAACTAAAAATATCATTTTTTTCATGATTTAAATCCAAATTTTTCAACATTAATCATATTAATAATTACACCAACCAAAGTCACCACAAAAGAAGAACTCAAGAACAATTCTAAGAGTTACAAGAGTAGTCATAACACTCTAGAATGGCAACAAGTCATCAAATGATAAAATTGAATCAATAGTACACTAATAGCATCCAATCAAACTTCACATATGCATCTAGCCTCCAAATCAAAAAGCCCAAAAGTAAGAGGAAAGAACAAACCCTAGAACTATTCTAGATATTCAAGAATAAGAAACAAGTTTTCTAAGTTTAAGATTATTGAAGATTACATAAGATTATTGAAGATTACCTCAAAATCTTGTAAGTTCCTTAAACTTTTTCTTGAATTTCTTCACTTTCTTCCCTTGTTTCTTCAAGAAAATTTTGAGAGCATTTTATGGAGATGGGTTCGGATATGGAGGTTAATGAAATGAGAAAATAAAATTTCCACTTTATAAAGCTACACCAAACCAACTTTAGGTGTAAAAGAAGCGTATTTGGTCATTTGGTCATTTTTAATCTAATTAAATAATAATAAACTTTTTAGTTGAAAAATCCAATTTGTAAACTTTAAGCCTAATAAAATCATGCCACATGTAACCAATAATAATCAAACATATTGCATAACATTTATGCAGTATTGAAATAATGTAATTATCTAGATATTTAACATTTAAACACCCAAATAATTAATTAATACGATTATTATTATATATGTATTTTATTTACATTAAATAAAAAATACATATATTAATGGCATGTATCAAATAATTATTATGTATCAAATATAAATACAAATTAATTATCAGTTGACCGAAATTCCCCTAATGCATGTATTTTCATTTAACCGTTTAAATGATTCGAATTAAATCATTTAATCTGGTGAAGTATTATGAATAATCTATATTATTCATAACGCACTGCCCAAGTGCTCAACGAGTACACTTCATATTGTGGGACTCTCTAAGTTTAGTTTTATCCGTCACAGAATCCAATTTCATGTCCATAATTCACCCATTAGTAAATTACGACGACCACAGATAATCTCTCTAAACTATGCAAGTCGAGGTCATTACATATGTATAATCCCTCCATCATAGGCTATCAATATTATACCGGGGATATAGATAAGAATGTCAAATCCCTAAGGTATAATATAGTCGACTTTTAAATTTACGATCTCTAAATAACATTCGGAACTCACTTCCGAAGTATACCACGACTATGAATTTACTAGATCGTAAATACATACATCATACTTATGCCCTATACACAGGACTAACAGATTCTATCTGATACTCACAGGATATCATGAGCATCAATCTACACCCAACGAACAAGCGAATGTTGATCTAAATAGATCGGTGACGTGTTTTCCATCAAAGTATAGAGGATATCTCATATATCCACAATGATATCTCAAGTCAAAGGACAACTATGCTACTCGACTCGAGAAGATTCCTATTGATGTTAGTGTACCATCTATTAGGAAATCTTCAGTGAGTCGTTCAGTGGTTATCAAATAAACACCTACACGTCTATATGAGTCCCCCAAGACACATGGTTCATTGGGATAAACCATCGGACCAAGTCTCGATATACGATATGTACTGGTCTCAGCGGATTTTACTAATCGACCTGTGTTAGTATATCTTGACCTGAAACTTTATTTGATAATATACTTCTAGTAGTGACACTTCCCAATATCAATTATAAACTACTTGTAATTGCGAACTACAAATTTTTATCGGGTCTTTGTCTAATATATACATATTACTTAATCATATAGTTTCAATCTAATCGTAATTAGATCGAATATGTATATAAAGGAATGATTATTACCATAAATAAGTAATATTATGGAAAAATAAACTGTTTGTATTCATGAATCAGATATAAATAAGATCTGGATTGGTACTCAGAGCACGAACTCTAACAGTTGTGTGGCAGGCAAATGGGTCACCAAGGATTGTAAATTGCCTCAGAATATGTGGGAAAAGCCGTTTTGTAGGCTAATTATCTTTTAAATAAGGTACCATAAAAATAAGAAGACACAACCTCTTATAAATTATGGAAATGAATGAAGTGTTAATATAAATACTTATGAGTGTAGAGTATCTTGCCAAATAGATTTTTTGGATAGGCTTAACGAACACCAGGAATATAAATTTTTAGGGTTAGGACTTCAGAGTTAAGCCACCATGAGCTACCAAAAAAGACAATATATTACTAGTAGAGCGGGTCATCACTTAAGTGTCAAACTTACTGCCAACTTTAAGTGTGTGGATATACATAACCAATGAGAACGTTGGGCCCTAAAAGAAGAAGACCAACTAAGATATTTTACCCCAAAAGGAACGATGTGATATCTCACATCGTTTAGGAAGATACTAATGATGAACTTATAAATAATGAACTCCATATATCTGGTTATCCTAGAAGGACATAGTGAAGCAAACTTGATATCTACTATAAAAGACTCAAAATTTACTAGTGGATATGTGTTCACACTAGAACTAAAAGGGTTTTTAGGGACAAAAACCGGTAACGCAGCAGAAGCGGTGAAAATCGTATTTTTTGGATTTCAAAACATTTTCTCGGATTGATTAAATAAACATATTTATTTAATATTCCAATAATCAAATTATGAAAATAAAATTCAATAAATCATATTTAAGTGAATTTACCGAATTGCCCTTACACTTGGTATTTAGTCCATTTTAATCCGAAATTGATCAAATCAATTTTGAATGATTCTAAATCATTTCTAGGATGAACTTAGCATGTTCAAAACATCAAAACACCAAGGCAACCCAAATCCCCAAATTTTCCCACCTTGGCCGAATGCATCCATTAGGGGGGGTTTATGCATTTTGTCATTTCATGCATCAAAACACATCAAGATGTAATCCAATCAACATGAAAATTTATATGCATCATATAAACATCCAAATACACAACATAAATGAAAAGCCCCAAATTTGGAATTGGTGATGAACCCTAATTTTTCAATTTCATCAAATTGGAAAAATTAGACCAAATTGGTTAAATCAATTACTTCAATCATCATTCTTCCATCCAATCCAAGTCTCAACACAGTGAAATAACTCAAGATCCAATCTAAGTCATCTAAGAGTGGGTCAACAACTCTAGATTGGCAACATGGGTTCCAAAACCTTAAAAGAGTGCTTACAACTACAATAGTCACAAACTTCTTTCATCACACATGCTCAACACTTCCAACAAAACTTCCATTAACAAAAACACAAAGAATAAAGAAAGGAATAACTTAAGAACATCACATGTTTAAGCCTAGATCATAAGCAACAATTTCTTATCTAATAGTAAGTTGAAAAACTTACTAAATCCAAGCTTTCTTTTGGTTTTTCCTTTTCTTCTTCACTAAGCTTTTTGGTTTTTCTTTTAATGGAGTTTCTTGTAAAGTGTATTAGATTACCAAATGAAAATGAAATGAAAACAATATATACTTGTGTACAAAAAGCCTATGGCCGAATTTCACAAGCATATATTACAAAATTAATTTCAATTTCATTTAACATTTCATTTGGTCAAGTTGATTAAATATCTAAAACACCTTTAAAGATATTTCAATAAAGTCAACAAAGGCAACTCAATCATTCAATACAAATATCTAAATCTTAAGATATTTATATTTTAATTAATTTAATCATTTAACAATTAAATAATTAATTAATTAATTAAATACATATATTCATTTATGATATAAGTCAAATATCTCAATTTGACAATTAATTAATGTGTATTTAAATTAATCAAGCATTAATTGTAAATACACAATAATTAGGTAAATGACTATCGGGTCCCTACACATGTAATTTGCGTTTAACCTTTAAACGACTTTATAAACAATCAATATTATTTATTAATTTCATTATTGGGACTCTCTAGATTCAGACATATCCGTCACGAAATCTAATTTCGTGTCCATAACTTATCCACCCATAAATTATGACGATAACGGATAAACTCGCTGAATCATACAGGTCGAGGTCAAGGTAAATGTATAATTCCTCCGTCACAAGTATCAGGATATATCCCATAGATATAGATGTAAACGTCAAGTCTCTATGGGGATTATCCAGTCGACTATTCTATTAGCAATCTCTAAAAATATGTTTAGAACTAGCTTTTAAACTTTACCACGGGCCCATGGTTTTATCTGATTGCTAATCATATGGACTACCTATGCTCTGGTACACAGAACTGACGGATCATATCTTGATACACATAGAACACCCTGAGGATCTATCTACACCCAACGAACAGGCGGAGGTCTGATCTTAATAGATCGGTGACGTGACTGCCATCAAAGTGTAGAAGATGTCAAGTCTAAGAATCACAAGTGCTACTCAACCCAAGAAGATTCTTATTGACGTTGGTGTACCATCCATTAAGAATCTTCGGTGAGTCGTTCAGTGTTTATCCGCTATAAACACCCATACGTCTATACTAGTCTCCAAGACTTTTGGTTCATTAAGAAACAATTGGAATCATACATTCCAGTATACGACATGTACCGGTCTCAACGGGTTTACTATACTGACCAAGTAGTGTAAACCTTGACCAGGAACTGTCTGAGAATGACAACGTCATGATACTACTCAATGTCCGTTGCGACGCTTTTGCAACTGTATCATGACTAATCATTCTAGGGTCATTACGTCTTTACCATATTAAAAGATAGATTATATTACAGAAACTGCATATATTATTCATAATAATAATGTTTTACAAAAGTATTTACAAAGAAATACAACCGGGAATTGGCGCTCTGAGCACCAACCCCAACAAAATCTCCCACTTGCTCTAGTGCCAATAACGATTGTATCTAATACCCATCGACTCCACGTGTTTATCAAACAACTTCGGAGGTATGACCTTCGTCAGCGGGTCTGCTACATTATCTTCACTCGGTACCTTACACACGATAATATCCCCTCGTGACACAATCTCTCGAATGATGTGGTACTTGCGTTCCACATGCTTCGACTTCTGATGTGCCCTTGGTTCCTTTGCTTGCGCAATGGCTCCAGTATTATCACAGTATAATGGAATCACACTCTCGATACTTGGGACAACTCCCATTTCTGTGATAAAGTTCTTTATCCACATAGCCTCTTTTACAGCTTCAGAAGCTGCAATATATTCCGCCTCAGTGGTGGAATATGCTGTCGATCCCTGTTTGGAACTCTTCCAATAAAATGCACCTCCGTTAAGGGTAAAGACAAATCCAGATGTAGACTTTCTATCATCGGGATCCGATTGGAAATCGGAGTCTGTATACCCATTAACTTGCAGTTCATTTCCTCCATAAATTATTAACTTATCCTCAGTACCTTTAAGATACTTGAGGATATGTTTAATGGCCATCCAATGGTCATTACCTGGATTAGACTGATATCTGCTAGTTACGCTAACAGCGAAACTGATATCAGGCCTTGTACATAACATGGCATACATTATGCTACCCAAACACGAAGCATAAGGTTGGTTAGACATTCTAACCTTCTCATCTTCTATTTGTGGACACATCTTCTTGGAAAGATGAATCCCATGTCTGAACGGTATGTTTGATGTCTTACAGTTACCAAAATTATACCGTTCCAAGATCTTATCTATGTACGTTGATTGGGATAACCCAATCAGCCTCCTTTGTCTATCTCTATAGAGTTTTATCCCTAAAACATAGGAAGCTTCTCCCAGGTCCTTCATGGAGAAATTCTTACAGAGGTATGCTTTGACGCTTTGTAACATGCCTAAATCATTCCCAATGATTAGGATGTCATCAACATATAGGACTAAAAATACGACCATGCACCCACTGGCCTTTTGATACACACAAGATTCTTCCGAATTCTTGAGAAAACCAGACAATCTAATAATCTCGTCGAATCGAATATTCCAACTTTGTGAAGCTTGTTTAAGTCCATAAATGGACTTCTTAAGCTTACACATCGTGCCCGAGTTTTCGCTGGACGCAAAACCTTCCGGCTGTTCCATATAGATTTCTTCATCAAGAAATCCATTTAGAAAAGCTATTTTGACATCCATTTGTCAAATCTCATAGTCATGATATGCTGCTATAGAAAGCAAAATCCGAATAGACTTGAGCATTGCTACCAGTGAAAAAGTTTCATCGTAGTCGACGTCAGGTCACTGCGTGTAACCTTTCTCTACCAGTCGGGCCTTGTAAGTTTCAACCTTACCGTCAGACCCGCGCTTCCTCTTGTAAACCCATTTACAACCGATAGGAACAATTCCTTCAGGAAGCGGAACCAAGTCCCAAACTTGATTCTCATGCATTGAGTCTATCTCGGATTTCATGGTATTTTTCCATTTCACGGAGTCGATGTCCAACATCGATTCTCTATAGGTGAAAGGATCTGTCTCTTCTACTAAGAGAACTCTAGACTCTTTTCTTGTATCAAATACAAGCGTTCAGAAGGTCTAGATACCCTTTCCGACCTACGGAGTGTGTGTGTTGAAGGTCTTTCATATCTACTTGAACTTCAGGTTCCTCCATTGGTTCGTTGTTTTCAGGTTGGACTTCATCAAGCTCAACCTGTCTATGATTACCACCTTCTGACAAAAATTCTACTTCTAGAAATTTTGCGAAGCGAGCTACGAATACATTTCGATGCTCGGTATCATAGAACATATATCCCCTCGTATTTGAAGGATATCTAACAAACCTAAACTTTTGCCCTCGAGGTGAAAGCTTATCTTGCTGAGTCATCCTGACATAGGCAGGACAACCCCAAACCTTAATATAATTAAGATTTGGTCTCCTACCGAACTATATCTGATATGGTGTCGTAGGAACAGCCTTTGAAGGAATCTTATTCAAAAGATGTGCGGCGGTTAAGAGAGAGTAGCCCCATAAGTAATAGGGCAAATCTGTGAAACTCAACATTGATCGGACCATATCCAATAAAGTCCGATTTCACCTCTCAGATACTCCATTATGCTGTGGGGTACTTGGAGGAGTATATTGAGCGAGAATCCCATTCTCCTTCATATAATCCATGAACTCACCACTTATATATTCGCCACCTCGATCAGATCGAAGGCATTTAATATATTTACCAGTTTGTTTTTCTACTTCATTTCGGAACTCTTTGAACTTTTCAATGGTTTCCGATTTATGTCTCATCAAATAGACATAACCGTACCGTGACAGATTATCGGTAAAGGTAACGAAGTATGAATAACCACTGTGAGCAGTTTGACTTAGTGGACCATATACATCAGAATGTACGAGTTCCAGTAAGTTAGTGGCGCGGTATCCACACCAGAAAATAGGGCTTTGGTCATTTACCCTGAATACAGGATTCACAAGTTGGGATTCAATGGTGATATCTGGTATCAAACCATTCCTAACCATTGGTTAAGGCGCTTATCACCAAAGTGACCTAGCCGCATATGCCAAAGTTCAGTATTATTAACTTCAGGTAATCTACGTTTATTAATTCCAGAACTTAAAATATCTTTTGATGTTTGCAGTGTATGATGACCATGCTTATTTGGACAACAACGAATCTGAATATTATTCTTATCATATAAATACAAAGAACAGTTCTAATATTAATACAAAAGCCTTTTGTATCTAATACAAAAAGTGATATAATATTAGCTACACATCCAGGCACAAAATAGCATTCATTTAACAAAAGTGTCCCATTCGGCAATGAGGTCTCACATACTCCTACTGCAACTGCATCTAGTGAGTCTCCACTCCCGAATTACAACTGCATCTCTCCAGGCTTCAGCCTCATACTTTCCTTCAGCACCTACAACGAATTGCAAATGTGAATGGGACAAGCAGAATCTAAAATCCAGTTGGATGTAACGGCTTCACAAGCCAAAGATATATCAATAACTGGACAAATAAATGTACCTGATGTTGATGTTCTCTCCCTCCTAATCTGGGTAATGTAGTTTGGACAGTTCCTCTTCCAGTGCCCGACTTTGCCGCAGGGGTGGCATTTGTCTTCAGAAGCCCTTTTGGGCTTTGCAATCTTCGCCTATTGTTGAGAACCAAGAGCCTTCTTCTTCTTCTTGCCTTTCTTGTTCTTTCCATTGGACAATCCTTGGGAAGAAGCAGAAAGAGAAGTAGATGTAGGAGGGCGAGTCGGTAATCACTTCCTAAGGTCCTCTTCTGCCGTGAGCAACATCCTATATAGCTCATAGTAGGTACAGACAGTCCCATGCATGTTGAAGTACATCACGAACTGGCGAAATGAAGTTGGAAGTGAACCTAGAATGACACTCCTTCTGAGAATGTCATTCAAGATGAGATTATGTTGCCTCAATTGATCGATCAAATCGATCATCTGAAGAACATGTGGGCTAACAGCTAGCCCCTCATCCAGACACGCATGGAACAGTTCCATGGCGACTTTGTGAACAATCACTTGTTCTTGGTTCTCAAACGATTGTCTCAATCGCGTCATCATACTATAAGAATCTACCATACCATAGTACTGTTGCTTGAGTTTTGGAGACAGTGAACTGGGGATGTATGATTTAACCCTTAAATCATCATCCTTCCAAGTTTCAAAAACTCGGTGTTCCTCCTCCGTAGCATCCGCACCCACTGCAAGGGGCAACGGACCCTCAAGAACATAACCCAGCTTCTTGGAATCGAGAACGATCCTCAAATCCATTTCACAGTCAGTAAAGTTCTCAGCGCCTTTCAGTTTGTTCGCATCAAGCATACACACAAACTGATTTGTGGATTGTGCCGCCATCACAAATCTATCATATAGATCACGAAAAACGGTTAGCAGAAATTAAGCAGTTTGAAATAATATCAAAAGCACAAACTAGATCATGGATTTTTAATCTAATATACCCTTCCCACTAAATCATGCAATTCTGTAATCCCCAAACAAAATACAAATATTTAATAATTAAATTAAATACTAATAGTGAAAGGTGTGTTGGTGTTGGTGCTCACAGCGCCAATTCCCGGTTGTATTTCTCTGTAAATACTTCTGTAAAACATTATTATTATGAATAATATATGCAGTTTCTATAATATAATGAATCTTTAATATAGTAAAGACGTAATGACCCTAGAATGATTAGTCATGATACAGTTACAAAAGCGTCGCAACGGACATTGAGCAGTATCATGACGTTGTCACTCTCAGACAGTTTCTGGTCAAGGTTTACACTACTTGGTCAGTATAGTAAACCCGATGAGACCGGTACAAGTCGTATACTGGAATATATGATTCCAATGGTTTCTCAATGAACAATAGTCTAGGAGACTAGTATAGACGTGTAGGTGTTTATAGTGGATAAACAGTGAACGACTCACTGAAGATTCTTAATGGATGGTACACCAGCGTCAATAAGAATCTTCTTGGGTTGAGTAGCACTTGTGATTCTTAGACTTGAGATGCCATTGTGGGCACATGAGACATCTTTTACACTTAGATGGCAGTCACGTCACCGATCTATTTAGATCAGACCTCCGCCTGTTCGTTGGGTGTAGATAGTTTCTCAGGGTATCCTATGTGTATCAAGATAGGATCCGTCAGTTCTGTGTAACAGAGCATAGGTAGTCCATATAATTAGCAATCAGATAAAACCATGGGCCCGTGGTAAAGTTTAGAAGCTAGTTCTAAAGATTCTTATGATATTGCTAATAGAATAATCGACTGGATAATCCCCATAGAGATTTGACGTTTACATCTATATCTCTGGGATACATCCGGATACCTGTGACGGATGAATTATACATTTTCCATGACCTCGACCTGTATGATTCAGCCAGTTTATCTGTGATCGTCATAATTTACGGGTGGATAAATTATGGACATGAAATTGGATTTCGTGACGGATATGCCTGAATCTAGAGAGTCTCAATATGAAATAAACTCGTATAGCACTAGAGCAACATTAATAATATAATTTGATTGTTTATAAAGTCGTTTAAGTGTTAAACGCAAAATACATGTGTAGGGACCCGATAGTCATTTACTAGATTATTGTGTATTTACATTTAATACCTGATTATTTAAATACACATTAACTAAATGTCAAATTGAGATATTTGACTAATATCCTAAATAAAAATATATTTTTAATATTTAATGTAAATATTATACATATATTTAATATATTTATATTTGATTAATTAATTAATTATTTAATTGTTAAATGATTAAATTAATTAAAATATAAATATCTTACATTAGGATATTGTTGTAAATGATATTAGTTTGCCTTGTTGACTTTAATAAAATATCTAATAAAGTTGTTTTTTAGATATTTATGCAAGTTGATTAAATGATAAGTGAAATGAAATTGAAATTACAAGTTTTGTTTTTCCTTTGGTGAATTTCGGCCAAGGTGAAAATGTTACAATTATATATTATTTTTCATTTCATTTCATCATTAACCTAATACACTTTACAAAAGAAAACTCCATTGA
This sequence comes from Zanthoxylum bungeanum, assembly GCA_019454045.1. Taxonomy (NCBI): domain Eukaryota; kingdom Viridiplantae; phylum Streptophyta; class Magnoliopsida; order Sapindales; family Rutaceae; genus Zanthoxylum; species Zanthoxylum bungeanum. The sequence goes on along the minus strand of SKCR01024369.1, from coordinate 43,745 downwards.
AGAAGATTAAAGAAATCTTGAGAAAGAAAGAAAGTTTAAAGAAAGCTTGGAATTTTAGTAAGTTTTTCAAACTTGCTATTAGAGAGGAATATGTTCTTTAGGTTCTAGGCTTCAACATGTAATGTTCTTAGATTATTTCTTTCTTTATTTCTTTGTGTTTTTGTTGATGGAAGTTTTATTGAAGTGTTGAGCATGTATGATGAAGGAAACTTGTGACTATTGTAGTTGTAAGGATTCTTTTAAGGTTTTTGAAACCATGTTGCTAATCTAGAGTTGTTGACCTACTCTAAGATGACCTAGATTTGATCTTGAGTTGTTTCATTGTTTGAGACTTGGATTGGATGTAAGAAAGATGATTGAAGTAATTGATTTAGTGTATTTGGTCTAATTTGTCCAATTTGTGGAAATTGAAAAATTAGGGTTTATAACTAATTCCAAATTTGGGACTTTTCATTTATGTTGTGTAATTGGATGTATATAAGATGCATATAAAGTTTCATGTTGATTGGATTACATCTTGATGTGTTTTGATGCATGAAATGACAAAATGCACAACCCCCCCCCCCCTAATGGAGCTCTCGGCCAAGGATTGTGATTTTGGGGATTTTAGTTCTTTTGGTGTTTTGATGATTCAAGCATGCTAAGTTCATCCTAGAAATGATTTAGAATCATTTAAATTGATTTGATCAATTTCGGACTAAAATGGACAGAGTACCAATACAAGGGTAATTCGATAAATTCACTTGAATATGATTCATTTGAATTTAATTTCATAATTTGATTATTAGACAATTAAATAAATATGTTTATTTAATTAATCCGAGAAAAAATTTTGAAATCAGAAAATACGATTTTCCACCGCTTCCGCTGCGTTACCGGATTTAGCCCCTAGAAAAACCCCTTCAAGGTGGATCCCATGAATATATTTCAGCTCAAAGCAGAGGCATGGTCTCGCCTACGTATATTCATCATGTAGACAACTCATTTGTCATCACTTAATAGTGACTCCTGAGTTTCCGGTCCTAGTCGTTTCTCGTTGTCGCTACGAAGGCAGGCCACAAGGAGACGTACCAAGGTTAAACTCGTCAATGATAAACTCAAGTTACTCACGTAATCCTGACAGCTAGGGCACGTTCAGAATTCCGCTTTCGCTTGAATTTATCTAGTATCTGATATATATCCAGCATAAATAAATCTCTATCGGCTACACCCTCACAGCAGAGGCACGATCTCGGATGTAGTCACGGAGAAGTATTCATAAACCGTATTGACAAGACGGACCACATAACATGCATCAAATACATAATTACATTAAAACCTCATTAATTAGGGATTTTTCCGTTAAGTGTCATACACCCTAAATCTAATCGATTCAGTTTCTAATAAGCATGCATAAATTCAAGAATACATGATTTAAATAAAGCTAATCATTTTAAGCGGCCTAGAATCAGACTCGCTCTGATACCATTTTAAAAGGGTTTTTAGGGGCAAAAACCGGTAACGCAGCGGAAGAGGTGAAAATCGTATTTTTTGAATTTCAAAATTTTTCTCTGATTGAATAATAAACATATTTATTTAATATTCCAATAATCAAATTATGAAAACAAAATTCAATAAATCATATTTAAGTGAATTTACCGAATTGCCCTTACACTTGGTATTTATTCCATTTTAATCCGAAATTGATCAAATCAATTTTGAATGATTCTAAATCATTTATAGGATGAACTTAGCATGTTCAAAACATCAAAACACCAAGGCAACCCAAATCCCCAAATTTTCCCACCTTGGCCGAATGCATCCATTAGGGGGGGTTTGTGCATTTTGTCATTTCATGCATCAAAACACATCAAGATGTAATCCAATCAACATGAAAATTTATATGCATCATATAAACATCCAAATACACAACATAAATGAAAAGCCCCAAATTTGGAATTGGTGATGAACCCTAATTTTTCAATTTCATCAAATTGGATAAATTAGACCAAATTGGTTAAATCAATTACTTCAATCATCATTCTTCCATCCAATCCAAGTCACAACACAATGAAATAACTCAAAATCAAATCTAGGTCATCTAAGAGTGGGTCAACAACTCTAGATTAGCAACATGGTTTCCAAAACCTTAAAAGAGTGCTTACAACTATAATAGTCACAAACTTCTTTCATCACACATGCTCAACACTTCCAACAAAACTTCCATTAACAAAAACACAAAGAATAAAGAAAGGAATAACTTAAGAACATCACATGTTTAAGCCTAGATCATAAGCAACAATTTCTTATCTAATAGTAAGTTGAAAAACTTACTAAATCCAAGCTTTCTTTTGGTTTTTCCTTTTCTTCTTCACTAAGCTTTTTGATATTTCTTTTAATGGAGTTTCTTGTAAAGTGTATTAGATTACCAAATGAAAATGAAATGAAAACAATATATATTTGTGTACAAAAAGCCTATGGCCGAATTTCACAAGCATATATTACAAAATTAATTTCAATTTCATTTAACATTTCATTTGGTCAAGTTGAATAAATATCTAAAACACCTTTAAAGATATTTTAATAAAGTCAACAAAGGCGACTCAATCATTTAATACAAATATCTAAATCTTAAGATATTTATATTTTAATTAATTTAATCATTTAACAATTAAATAATTAATTAATTAATTAAATACAAATTTATTAAATATATGTATTATATTTACATTAAATATTAAATACATATATTCATTTATGATATAAGTCAAATATCTCAATTTGACAATTAATTAATGTGTATTTAAATTAATCAAGCATTAAATGTAAATACACAATAATTAAGTAAATGACTATCGGGTCCCTACACATGTAATTTGCGTTTAACCTTTAAACGACTTTATAAACAATCAATATTATTTATTAATGTTGCTCTAGTGCTCTACGAGTTTATTTCATTATTGAGACTCTCTAGATTCAGGCATATCCGTCACGAAATCCAATTTCGTGTCCATAATTTATCCACCCGTAAATTATGAAGATCACGGATAAACTCGCTGAATCATACAGGTCGAGGTCAAGGCAAATGTATAATTCCTCCGTCACAGGTATCTGGATATATCCCATAGATATAGATGTAAACGTCAAGTCTCTATGGGGATTATCCAGTCGACTATTCTATTAGCAATCTCTAAAAATATGTTTAGAACTAGCTTCTAAACTTTACCATGGGCCCATGGTTTTATCTGATTGCTAATCATATGGACTACCTATGCTCTGGTACACAGAACTGACGGATCCTATCTTGATACACATAGAACACCCTGAGAATCTATCTACACCCAACGAACAGGCGGAGGTCTGATCTTAATAGATCGGTAACATGACTGCCATCAAAGTGTAGAATATGTCTCATGTGCCCACAATGGCATCTCAAGTCTAAGAATCACAAGTGCTACTCAACCCGAGAAGATTCTTATTGACGTTGGTGTACCATCCATTAAGAATCTTCGGTGAGTCGTTCAGTGTTTATCCGCTATAAACACCCACACGTCTATACTAGTCTCCAAGACTTTTGGTTCATTGAGAAACCATTGGAATCATACATTACAGTATACGACATGTACCGGTCTCAACGGGTTTACTATACTGACCAAGTAGTGTGAACCTTGACCAGGAACTGTCTGAGAATGACAATGTCATGATACTACTCAATGTCCATTGCGACGCTTTTGCAACTGTATCATGACTAATCATTCTAGGGTCATTACTTCTTTACCATATTAAAAGATAGATTATATTATGGAAACTGCATATATTATTCATAATAATAATGTTTTACAGAAGTATTTACAAAGAAATACAACCGGGAATTGGCGCTCTGAGCACCAACCCCAACAAGAACGTGTAGATATATCATGATATTACTTGCAAGCACACAACAAACAACACTATATACCTAAGATGGGGTGAATTTGGTAATGCCCTAAATATGAGGAATTAAAAATTATTGTTGATTTTATGCTACTAAGCTTGTAGCTTTAATTTCTCAATCATAAGCTATGCTAAATAATATGGAAAGATAATATTAAGCTTGCAATAAAATAAAGAGATAGAGTTAGAGAAATTTCCATCGATGAGCTATAGTGGTTAAGCAAAAAATGTCTATGTCTACTCCCTCAAGCCGTGCTTTAAGCTTTCTACTAAGTTGAATCCACAACTTACACCAAGTTTTCCGTGGCTCACCTGTAATCAAGTGTTTTGTCCCCTAAGTTCATACAAACCTTTACACAAGAGTTTTATCTCCAGGTACACTATTAAAACCTTTATAATGAGTTTTGTTCTTAAGCTCACTCACAAACTTTTACAATCAACCCTTTTGAGTATACCCACTCACAAAGGGATTTCACAACCTCAAGTCTTTGATAATGAAATTTTAAACAACTTGGGCACTCACAAAGATAAAAAAGATTTAGTGTGAGTTGCTAACCTAAGAAATCTAAGCTCACTACAAATAATATGAATGTGTAGTGTGTGAAATTTTGTATGAGAGTATATGATACAGAAGATTTAGTAAACTTTCTGTTTTTTCCTTGGTAGAAATAGTATAAAGGTTCAAGTTCTTTTAAAAAATGAATTTAGGGCTCAATATATAGTGAATGTGTAAACTGCCCCAATAGCTCTATCTAAGACTGATTTGCCAGTTTGTAGAGGCTGGTATGACAGTCTGCGAAAGTATAATGGCTATATTTTGTTGAAGATTCAAGTGCTATGCCAAATTACTGACCGATATGAAGGACGATATACTGTTGAGCTTACCAGATGGGGACCGGTATGGTCCATACTGATTTTTGAGAGCATGTATAATATGAAAGTTGACCGGAATAAAGATCGATATGCTCTATGATGGTTCCAGTAACTATGGAAACTCCATATAGATCGGTATGAGAGACCGGTATTGTAACACTCCGCTAGAGGCAGAATACCGCTAGTAGGAGAAAGGATTAACCCATATCCATAAGCCTCCAAATTTATAGAAAAATGGACATGATGGATCCTAAAACTGGACCACCTAGAACAAAGTCCATCATCAAAACGGAACCTACAATAGATATCAAATATATAAAATTACCTCAAGTCCACACAAAATACTTCAAACTCAAAAATCAATATTTAAGGGCTCTATGCCCACAACATCAATCAACACTTAACACACATACAAATAGAACTTTTGTTTAATAATACAAAATAGCATATTGATCATGACAAATAACATATTAATCATAGACTCTCAACTTCTAAGACTATTCCAATGACACTTACGAGGGTGACTACAACTTCGGTGATCCGCGTCCCGAGCATGGCTTTCAAAGCTGAAATAGTTGACCCATCTGGTTGCCAACCTGTAAAACTAGAAAACAGTTAGAGCATACAAAGCAAAAGTTTGAATATCGATAGAGTATTTTATTTATCATCGAATTCTTATCAATCATATAAAACTTAAAGTCACATTTCTTATACTTTATTATGAATAAATATATTTGAATTATCATTAAATTGATAAATCAAACAAACTCGCTTCAATTCCAATAAAATTTCGATAACTTAACATTCATGACATATGTATGCACATATATTTCATGACCAAGCTCACTTCTATCACATTCATGCAAACCTAAACTACCTTCACACCTATACATTTGGCCATATCTATGGCATGACCAAATAAAATCATCCAATGCAAAAGCCATGATGCAACATCATCAAAAGCACAAAACCAATTTCCCAACATCAACACATTGCCCTTTACATACTCAACAACCTCACACTAACAACATCAATATCAACTTCTTCACTAACTAGAGTCAAGACTATTCATTCACATATACATACATAAAAGTGTTGGACAATTATGACCCACAGCATCACTACTTGTACAAAACACAGTGTTATTGTACAAATTAACAATGTGACAAAGGAAATTGCCCTTTTATCATTTGTAATTAGATTACCAATATGAATAAATGATAGAAGGTCCTTATGATTAGTTCCGGATTAAGATGGTATGAGACCATATCAATCCACAAAGGTTTAATCATTAAATATCCCTAGTCGTAGTATTATCGAGATTGGACATCGATAATGCGGAATAGACTAGTATTACACTTGTGCGTGTTGTGAGAGCATAATGGCATAGTTCTCATATGTTTGGGTATTGGATAATCATGCAAGTGTAATAGGAGGTTGTGTTTTTCTGATGGTACGGAAAATAGCTTCGCTCTGGATAGACCCCTCGGAATTCCATTGGTAATATAACTATGTGTCTATGGAAGTCCGAATCAGGGTAGGTGTATTTGGTCTTAACCTGAGACTTGCATCGATAATACTTGTGACAATCAATATACTTTGGTTTTGGTCGTCCAGGGCTTTAACAGGTTCTGTCTACGCCTTTTTTGGGTATATTGAGAATCGTAGTGTATTGGGTGTGATGTCAAGATAGAAGTATCACTTCAGTTATAGTGGAGACGATGATCACGTAGGATACAGAACTAGTGCTCTTAAGTACTACAGTCATCGGGATAATATGACTATGTCATGTTTATCCGATTATATAGACTAGTTACTAGACATCTGATATGTGCTTCGTACGAGGCAGACACTATTCCAGCCCCAGGCCTTGCACGTGAACATCCGATACTGGATCGAAATACGTAATACTTCGTATACTACGCCTGATATAGATTATAATATTCCTTTAAGAATATTTCTGGAGAATTTTGTAGGCATAGTGCTTTGCTAGAAGCCAACCATGTCTTGTAAATCGGTAAAAATATAGTACTAGGTACGTACGTGTTCGGATAGTCCGACGACCGGATTTACTGCCAACATATCCGGGGATCTCATGGGTCGCTTCCCAAGATTCACCGATGACGTATGACTCGCACTTTATTAATCTGAGATTAATTAGATGAGAGAGAAAATTAATCTGGGATTAATTACGGAGATATTTTATCTAGGATAAAATATTATTTAAAGAGAGAGAGAACGATTAATTTGGAATTAATAGATAAAATAATATATTTGATATATTAAACGAAATTAGATTTCGACGCGGAATTAAAATTAGATTTTAATTCGGGCAAATGAGGTAATTTAGAATTAATTCGTTAGCGACGTGAATAGTAATTTTGCTAGGCATAATTATATAATTACGTCACGACGGAAATTCGTTAATTGGAATTAGCGAATCCAAGCCCGGAAGTGTTTGCGGGTGTAGTCGTATTTCGAATTCAAGTGCGGGCCATAAGTCACATCTAGCGTCAAATCATTAGTCACTTTGATTGATGTGATGCCTAATCACTTTGAGTGATTGACAACATGTCACTTTTGATGTGAATAGTGATGGTGGTAGTTGGTTTACTTTAATGCCTTGTCTTTTTGAAAGTGAAAAATTGATATATGTTTTAATTGATTTTGGAAATCAATTAACCAACACACTTAACAATTTGTCTCTTCTCTCCTCTCAACCTCTCGGCCAAGGGGCCATTTCCTTCTCCAAAATTTTTGGCAATTACCGAGAACAACTAGAAGGGAAATAGAGATTTTGTGGCAAAATTTCTTGAGTGCTAGCACACATTCGGGGTCTTGCGAAGGTGAATGGGAACCTCACCCATGTGCATGGAATCACACACAAAGCTTGGAGCCTTAAGGACCACCATGGCCGAAAATGGAGGACAAAAATGGAGCCCATTGCTGTGAGCTTCCATGGATGAAAGCTTGAAGATTTTCGTTGTTCCTCGCGTCGCAAAAGCCGATCATTGTAAGTATGATTCCATCATGATTTTACGAGTATTCACATATATGTTTCTTGCTTGAAATCGATCTTGGGACTTAATAGAAACCCAACAATGGTATCAGAGCCATTTTGAGCTTGAAACTTGATTAGGGTAAAATTTGGGTAAATTGAATTTTAGCATGTATGAGTGAAATTACTTGTTTCAGCATGCTTGTTAATGAATGACTTGGAGTTATTTGTGATCAATTTTATGAAAATTGGATTGGATCATTTTCCCCCAAAATGTGAGGCTTGACCGAGACATATACATGCCCTAAAGTCATGGTATTTTGTGTTTTTGACCATTGGATGAGTTGGAAAATATTGGGTTATGTTGATTGTGGATTTAATTGGATTGAAACCGAATCGGACAAATAAAACCACAAAATGCCGAGACTTGATAAGCATGAAAATGATTGATTTTTTGATTCAAACGTGTTGGATATGTGTTGATGATAATGAGCATAATTAATTGTATAAATTAGAGTTTTGGAAATATTAATTTGGGTAATTAATTATGGCATACATTTTAAATTAATTAATTGTGAAATTTGGAATTTTGTAATTTAATTAATTGGGTTAATTTTGGAATTGGGCCTTAAAAGTTGTAATTGGGCTTAATGGGCTTGGTTGTACCAAGATTGGTTTAGGTTAAATTGGTTGGATCCAATTGGGCCCAAAGCCATTTCCATAAAGTCCAATTATGACTTAATGGACCTTTAACTTTAATTGGGCCTAATGGGCCTAAATTGGTTTCTTGGCAAATAAGGGTGATTCCTTAAATGGGGTTTGGTATTTGGGTTTGACCCATATTGACCAAAAGTCCATGCCTTAGAAATTAATTAAAAGCCCATTGGACTTTAATTAAATTGACATTGGATGTTAATCGGGCTTTGAGACCCGTAACGATTAGATTTAGAATCTAAGTCGTAAAGGTTCGTTGATAAAGTGTATTATTTAATTTGGAATTAAATAAATGAATTAGTATTAAATACAAATTGAATTGGATTTAATGTTGTAGTTTAATATAATTCAAGAAATCGTACTTTGAGTACTTATTCGCAAAACGAGTTTGACTCGCGCAAAATCAAATCGTTGTTTGAACATTGGATAGTCATTAATATTCAGATTAATTAATTGGATTAGATTGATTGATAACATACTTGTGTGAATATATGGATGCGATGTATGAATAATGTATATCGGGTGGATATTAGATGGGTGAGGGCAATTTTAGAAATTATTGTAATAAATTTAGAATTTATTAATTGAACCTGCGTGTCCAGCCTTATACCTCTTGACTCTGTGTATTTCTCTTCTCGCCTATTCCCCTCAATGTAAATGAGGTTTCTTTAGAAGTGTTATGTAATCGGGTAGAAGTAATACTTGTGCTAGTAGGAGAGATGAAAGGGAGAGATTTGTTCTAGGAACAAAGTGTTTAAGTATCCATCCGCATATCATAATTATATTTATTTATACGCACCTTATTATGTATTTAGAATACATTTTTAAGGGTGTATGATGATGAGACCTTAACAAAGATAATTAATTGGTTGCCAATTATGTGAAAAACCCTCACAACATATTAAGCGTTTTTCCTTCCATTGAGTGATTCTTACTCAAGATCCAAGATTGGCACTGGTTTGTTGGCCAAAGTCAAGACCTTTGTCCATCGCGGATGTGTTTGAATCATGAAGGCTTTGTTCCATATCGGTGTCTTGTCCAAGTTATGATTTGTTGGCCAAAGTCAAGATCACTTCTTGTCCATCGACATCGATTACGAAGCATTCCAAGGTCAATAGGTTCCGCTTAACTAGGATCATTAAGTTTGTTGTGCCAAAGTCAAGGCTTAGTTGATTCAAAGGAAAAAGGTTAGGGAATATATTGGATATATTGGCATATATAAGATATATGTTTCGGACTTGGATGTCCACCTACTGGATCTTGGAATTGGATGGGATCCAATTGATCTTAGAGATCTACCTAGTTAAATATCATACAATTTATTGGTCAAAGTCAAGATTGTGTGTTATTTAACGGGATCCTAGCCCACTAGGAAACTAGGTTTCCCGAGTAATCAACAGAAGGTTAGAGGCTCGCTGAAAAATAGTGGGAGGCAAGTATTAAATTTGCAATTTCGTTTAGTTACTTGCCATACGCGCTCATTTCAATTTTTCGTCAAAAAAATTAACATATTAGTTGGACTAATATTTAATCGTTGTTTTAATTAAACAGTTGGACTGTATTCAAATTATTTCAATTAATAGTTGATTTTATAATTGGATTATAGTAATCAATATAATTGAATTTAACCAATTAAATTATAGTTGATTATATAGTTAGACTATAGTAATCATTGTAATAAATAGTACCTAAAATTATTGATTCGATAGTTGGACTATTGGAATCAAGATAACTGAAAGATTAGTGTTTAAAACATAAACCTATGTGAAAATGTATTTAAACGGATTTAATTTTCAAATTGGGAATAATACCTCATGATAGTCCTGGAGACCAAGAAGTTACTTTATTTGATATAGTGACGTCTCGAGCCTAAGCCCGGAGTTAAGCAAATAGTAGAACATGATATTTAGAATATTCATGTGATGATAACTTTAGTGCTTAATCCATTAAGCTTGTCGCATAGACTCCTTAATTTCTTAATCAGAACTAAGGATTAGATCCTTATAGTATGATATTGAAATTGAAGGATCTTTATAGATCTATTCTGAGATCTTAGAAGAACTAATTGCAATAATAAATTCTTGGAGAGTTCAAGGCTATGCTCAATGAGACAAAGCCAAAGTTTGCAATAAGGCAAGAAGCGCAAGTCACATCTTACTTCGATATTCTAAAAGGCCAAGGCTTGGCCGAAGGCTTCGGGGTGTGAAAATAGGCAAATGCAAAATCATCACAGTCTTCTAGGAAGACAAAAGACATATCCCAAGATGTCTGCTAAGAATGTGGCAAACGGGGTCACTGAAAAGTGATTGCCGTATGGACAAGGCAGACTTGAAGGAATTGAAGACGGGCAAGGCTCTGACTTCAAATATGTTTGTTATAAACATGTTCACTGCTAGTATTAAAATTGGATTTTAGATACTGGATGTGGTACATAAATATGTACTGGTGCGCAGAATCTGCTGATAAGCAGGATACTGACTTCAGTTGAGATTTATTTACGAAACGGAAACGGGACAACTATCGCTGTTTTAACCGTAGATACCTAAGTTTAGAAACTACCCTTCGGGTGTGTACCTAAATTAGGAAACTGTTACAATATAACTAGTTTGACTGGAAATATTATCTCTATATCGAGTATAATCCGTTTGGGATATACTTTTATATTCTATAACACTAAAGTGTTTTATTTTATAAAGTTGATATTGAGATAAACACATTAAATGTGAATAACAGTATTATAGGCATTGCATTTTTACATGTGAAACCCGATGATGAGTATCATTTGGAGGCACTACCTTTCAAGTCCCGACAGTCGCAGGAAACGGACGTCGGAAGGGAAGAGTCAAGAATTGACGTTTTGTGGGATTTAGTTCACGTGTTTAGCTTCGAGTTCGCTTGTTGGACCTCTGTTTTAAAACTTAACCTTAGCCCAAGTCCATTAAACCACATCCAATAATAATTAAAACCAACTAAATTAAAACATAAATTAAATTAAACTAAAATCAATCAAACTAAATTAAATAACTAATTGAAGTGGAATTAAAATAACTAAATTGAAATTAAATTAAATAACCTAAATTAAATAAATTAAATGTTAAATCTAAAAATCACAAACCAATTAAATTAATTAAATTAAATTCACAAATTAAATCCAATTAAATTAATTCCAATTCAAATTAAATAAAACAAATTAAATTTAAATTAAATAAACTAATACCAAAATTAAGTAAATCATTGCCAAATTTTAATAAATCACTCACCAATTAAAGATATTACCCACCAAAATTATGAGTATTCTTTCCCTTTATAAACCAAATTAAATCCCTCCCTTTTTACTTGATTTATTTCCTATTCAATAAACCATGCAAAACCCTAATGGCTCACTATATAAACAACACACTTTGCAACCCTAAGGAAGACACTCTAACTCACGGCACAAAACAAATACAACAACAATCCTAACCCTAAAAGAAGACACAACTCGGCCATGACATAAACAAGACTGCACACACTCACGTGAAACCCACCGAGCCACACCTTTGACCTGTTCCCTCACATTCACTCACCACAAGGCCACCTGCCTCACGCCCATGATCTTGCCACATAGCCTGCCCTACGCCTGCCTTCTTCACGTGTAGACCACAACCTCAGCCAACCTATTACTGCCCACCTAATTAGCCACATAGCTCCCACAAACTCACGCCCCTTAACGCCTTCACACACTGCCACAGCTCCCACAAACTCACGCCCCTCACACCATAAGACACGCCTCATTCACGTATCAACTTCACGCACAAAATTACCTCACGTTCAGCCCATCGCCACTATCTTCATTCATGGAACCAAGTCAACTGCCCCTGCAACCCTCACGTGGCCAGCCATAAATTCACCTCACAAATCAGTGCCACATAGCCTTGCCACACTCAAACAGCGCATCACCTAAAGCCACGTACCCGAGCAGTCACCTTCAGAGAAAAACTCAAACAACGTTCATCAAACTTGCATGCGTATAAGCAAACCAATCGCACGTAGCCCAGCCCTACACACACAGCCCTACACACACAAACAGCAGCCCTTTGACATGCAAAAAATAGCAGCCCTGCACCCCTAAAACAGTCCCTAAAATCCTTAAAATAGTAACATAAAAAACTGCACCTTTAAACCCCTTAAACAACCGAAATACAGCCCTTAAACCCCTAAAAAACGTAAAAACAGTAGCACTAAAGACCTGAAATAGTGAGCAGAAAATACAAAGAAAACAGCAGCAAAACAGAGGCCAAACAGTAAGCAAAACAGTAAAACAGTGAGCTAAGACGCTAAACCAGTGAACCGGAGAAGTTGAGGAGCTTTAACCCTTCCGATCTCCATGAAATGCAAGTCCGAAAGTCGGCAAAAAAGGTTAGACCTGAGGGTATTTTTCACACTTGTTTTCAGTTTTATCTTTATCATTTATTGAGTTTTGTTCGCATGATTATATGTTAAAATGCATGTTGTGGCCCTTGAGTATATAAATGTGCATGTATTATGAATATGATGTGTGTTGTGGCCCTTGATTAAAATGAAAAATGTGTCGCCTCTTATGGTATATAGGATGGAAACCCGGACGTAAATTTCATAGCCGATTCCGAATGGACGGTAGTATGATCTGTACTCGGGATACAACTCCACGTACCACTTGAAAAAACGGTGCATATTTTATTTTATGTTGTTTTGATGTGTTTATTATTCGTTATTTAATTTCTGCATATTATTTGTTCGTGTAATGATGTGATCGAGCGCATGGGCTTAGTAAGTGCAATGAAAGGTCCTCTAATTGAAGGGGTTTAAAATCCTTTACCACGATGTTTCACCACGCCGGTCAATGTATATTCGATTAGATGTGAGATATGTTCAATCGGGTATACGAAATCTGATATCTTTGTATTTACTATTGTTTCATATATATGCATTGAGATAAGGGCATGGGCTTAGTAAGTGGGATGAAAGGTCCTCTAATTGAAGAGGTTAAAATCCTTTACCACGATGCTTCGCCGCGTCGGACGATGTATATTCGATTGGATGTAAGATATGTTCAATCGGGTATACGAAATCTGATATCTTTGTATTTACTTTTGTTTCATATATATATGCATTAAGATAAGCACATGGGCTTAGTAAGTGCGATGAAAGGTCCTCTAATTGAAGAGGTTAAAATCCTTTACCACGATCCTTCACCGTGCCGGACGATGTATATTCGATTGGATGTAAGATATGTTCAATCGGGTATACGAAATCCGATATCTTTGTATTTACTTTTGTTTCACATATATGCATTGTGTTAATTGCGCATAGGCTTAGTAAGTGCGATGAAAGGTCCTCTAATTCAAGAGGTTAAAATCCTTTATCACGATGCTTTGGTGCGCCCCTTATTATGTCTTGTATCTCCTTTTGCACATCATTGCTTTATTTATGCATGCATTATGAAAGTCCATAAAGTCATCTTTATTTTTGTATGCATTGTAATGAAAGGCGCATGGGCTTATTGTATTGGATGAAAGGTTACCCATTTGGGGAGGAAAAGCCTAAAAGGCTACCTTTACCATGATATTTATCGCGCCCTTATTCCGTTTGGTTGCATTATTTACATTTGTCTTGGATTGATATCTTATTATTCATGTATCCATGTTACGATAACATTTGAGTATTGCTTCTCGTGGTATATCGGATGGAAACCCATATGTAAATTTCGTAGCCGATTTCGAATGGACGGTAGTGCGGTCTGTACTTGGGATACAATTCCACGTACCACTTGGAAAAATGCTCACATGTGTGTTTGTGTCCATATTAGTTATCTTCTTTGGTATCACGTCATAGCATGCTTACTTTAATGCCTAATTGTATCCTTAATTGTCTTTTTTTTTTTTGCATTATGCACTTAGTTGAATTTTTTTATTATGCATGAATATGTAATGGTTATTTGTTTATATTTCCGCGTGTATAAGTATGAAATGTTTATGAAATTACATGTTCATCATTATTTGATTCCCTTTTATATGTGCTTATGTGATTATGATGTGCTTGTGTTTTCATGAATACAATATGCCTATGAAGTTGTATATTTGCCGCTACTTTGACTTACTTTCGAGCATGTAAACTTAGAAGTAGGATATATGCAAATCTAGGTGTTAGTTTTATCTTTTTGCCCATGTGAACTTAGAAGCATGATATTCTTGGAAATAAGTGTTACTTAGGCTTGATTAATTTATTACACAAATCCTTTCATTACAAGTAACATAAGTAAGGGACCATTCCGAACCCAATGGTTTGAGGTCTTCCCTTGCGAGGGGTGAGTGCGGCCTTAAATCTCATTTTCCCGGTTCACACCGGGTGGCGACTCCACATTCTCCGGTTTAGTCCCCCGTGGCTACTACGTACTCCCAACCAAGCCGTGAGCCCGGAACAGCATGCGTCACCCAGTTTCTGTGTCCCCACAAGTATTTATATTTTGAATATAAATAAATCTCAAACGTATAACATAACAAACAAATATCTCAAACTGATTTAATCAGTTGAGACTTATATGTGGCATTGTTGTCTGGGACACAATTAAACAAGACTCGTATATCCACACTTTTGAAGAGTGAGTACTAGGACAGATTTGATTCCATTCAAATGAAGTCTACGAATCTAGTTTATTAGGCAAAATGCCTAAAACACTTTTTACTTGGTAAAAGTGTAAGTGCCACCGATCTGTTAGCCCTCGTTCATAATGACGTAAGTGGGCCCATATCTAGCTAAACTAGAGGTGGATATGAATATTTCGTGACCTTTACGGATGTGGCATCGCGTTATGGTTATCTGTTTCCTTCGAAACACGAATCGGAAACTTTTACAGTTTCGACACGAAATAGACAAACAGATCGGCTAAAGTATTTAATATCATGATTGGACCGTGATGAAAATACTTAAGCAATAAGTTTCTCAAAAACTTGAAAGAGTATAATATTATTTCAATGAGAACTCCTCCCAGAACACGTCAATTTGACGGTGTGTCCGAACAGAGAAATCGAACCTTGTTGGACATAGTAGGTTAATCATGAGTTGCTCTGAGCTACCATTTTCCTTCATAGAGATAAGCATTAAACAGTTCAATCCTTATTTTGAATAAGGTTCCACGAAAAATTGTTTGACAGACTTCATATTAGATATGAACAGGAAAGAAACCAGGTTTCTTATTCATGAAGATTTGGGATGCTAGGCATACGTTTGGATGATACCAAACTAGAACCCAAATCGGATAAGTGCCTAATTGTAGGTTATCCTAGGGAAACCAAAATATAGTACTTATACAACTCACAAGAGAACAATGTAATTGTTGCTCACCATGCGATTTTCCTAGGAGGAATACCTATATGCAGTGGTAAGTGGGAAAAAAGTAAAACTCGATGAAAAATCGGAGTAATACTATTCCAGGCACCGATTTCTTAATGGAACACAAATAGTTCATCAAGATGAAACTATATCAGTAATCTTCGAATACATAAGAACTGCGTAGGTCGGAGAGAGTCAGAAAATAACATGGGGTATGGGTTTTTAATCTCACCTCATAAAGATATCAATCTTATTGAGGAATACGAATTGACTACGTATGAGGAAGTGATACAAGGTATCGACTCCCTATTATGGCAAAGTGCCATGATGTCCGAAATGGATTCCATGTACATCAACTAAGTTTGGACATTAGTTGAAGTACCGCAAGGCATTGTGCCTATAGGTACTAAAAAGTCTGCAAGGAAGACATGCATGGAAGGCAACATACCACGTACTAAGCTAGGCTTGTAACAAAAAGGTATCGTTATCAATATTGTATCGATTATGACGAAACCTTTTACCTGTTGCCACGATAAATCCATTTGGATAATGTTTGCTGATGCTGCATGTTTCATTTATGAATTGTGGCAGTTGTACGTCAAAACCGCTTTCCTTAAACGGAAACCTTTTGGAGGATGTTTACAATATCCTGACGATTTTGTCGTACCAAAACAAACAAACAGTGTTTACGAGTTAATTCGATCCATGTATGGATTGAAGCAAGCATTGGGTTCTTGGAACTATTATTTTGATGTAATCATAATGGTATATGATTCAATTCAAAAACGAATACGATTCTTGTGTATATAAGGAGGTTAGTGGAAGCGCACTGACAATGAATGTCCTAAATAATTATGACATGTCATTTCTTGGAAATGATATTCCCATAATATAATCGGTGAAAGCTTAGCTTTCGTGAAAAATTCTCCGTAGAATTCTTGGGAGAAACAACCTTTATTCTAGGAATAAAGAACTATTGGGATAGATCTAAAGGTTGTTGGCACTCTCCGAGAACTCGTACATTGAAATAAATGTACGCGACTTGGTGTCTCATATGCTTTGAGCATATGGAGTCACAATCAGGCCAATCTAAGTGATAGTCACTGGATTGATGTTAAGAACATCCTCAAGTGTCTTAGACGAACTGAGGATGCTGTCTTATACTATGGAGAAGGAGAACTTGAAGTGACTGGGTTCACTGTTGCAAGTTTCCTAACCGATAAAAAGACTACAAGTCGTAATAACGGTACTATAAAGTTTGAATAATGGAACAATGAGCTGGAAATCTTCCAAGAAAGATACTGTTACCGAATAAACAATAAAAGCGGAATATTGATGCAGCTGACGCAGCAAAAGAAGCCTCTTGGATCTAAAATAATTCTAATTAGATTAGATATAATTCTGTTAGCAGCTGAGTTAGGCTATAGCATAGGCTAAAGAATTAACGGTCTCATCAACAATTCGATATGTAATTCAATTATTCATATGATTTGTTCGGATCATACATCTTGGCGATGTGATGATCGAATAAATCACATCAGATGATAACCTTGTTAATCCGCTGACGAAAGCTGTTTCTCAGCAGAAGTTTGAGCCACCCGTACATAGTTCAGGTGTAAAACACCTGAGTGATTGGCTATAGGCCAAGTGGGAGATTGTTGGGCAATTATGACCCATAGCATCACTATTTATACAGAATACATTGTTATTCTATAAATTAACTATATGACAAAGGAAATTGTCATTTTATCATTTGTAATTAGATTACCAAGATGAATAAATGATAGAATGTCCTTATGATTAGTTCCGGATTGAGATGATATGAGACATTATCAATCCAAGAAGGTTTAATCATTAAATATCTCTAGTCGTAGTATTATCGAGATTGGACATCGATAATACGGAATAAACTAGTATTACACTTGTGCGCATTGTGGGAGCATAACGACATAGTTCTCATATGTTTGGGTATTGGATACTCATGCAAGTGTAATAGGAGGTTGTGTTTTACCGATGTTACGGAAAACAGCTTCGCTCTAGATAGACCCCTCGAAATTCCATTGGTAAAATAAACTATATGTCTATGGAAGTCCGAATCAGGGTAGGTGTATTAGGCCTTACCCTGAGACTTGCACCGCTAATACTTGCGACAATCAATATACTTTGATTTTGGTCATCCAGGGCTTTAACAGGTTCTGTGTACGCCTCTTCTGGGTATATTGAGAATCGTAGTGTATTGGGTGTGATGTCAAGATGGAAGTATCACTTCAGTTATAGTGGAGATGATGATCACCTAGGATACGGAACTAGTGCTCTTAAGTACTGCAGTCATCGGGATAATATGACTAGGTCATGTTTATCCGATTATAGAGACTAGTTACCAGACATCCGATATGTGCTTCCTATGGGGCATACATTATTCCAACCTCAGGCCTTGCACGTGAACATCCGATACTGGATCGAAATACACAATACTTCGTATACTACGCCTGATATAGATTATAATATTCCTTTAAGAATATTTCTGGAGAATTGGGTAGGCACGGTGCTTTGCTAGAAGCCAACCATGTCTTATAAATCGGTAAAAACGTAGTACTAGGTACGTACGTGTTCGGATAGTCCGACGACCGTATTTACTGCCAACATATCCGGGGATCTCATGGGTCGCTTCCCAAAGATTCACCGATGACGTATGACTCATACTTTATTAATATGGGATTAATTAGATGAGAGAGAAAATTAATCTGGGATTAATTACGAAGATATTTTATCTAGGATAAAATATTATTTAAAGAGAGAGAACAATTAATTTGTAATTAATCGATAAAATAATATATTTGATATATTAAACGAAATTGGATTTCGACGCGGAATTAAAATTAGATTTTAATTCGGGCAAACGAGATAATTTAGAATTAATTCGTTAGCGAAGTGAATAGTAATTTTACTAGGCATAATTATTTAATTACGTCGCGACGGAAATTCATTAATTCGGAATTAGCGAATCTGAGCCCGGAAGTGTTTGCCGGCGCACTCGCATTTCGAATTTAAGTGCGGCCCACAAATCACAGCTAGCGTCAAATCATTAGTCATTTTGATTGATGTGATGTCTAGTCACTTTAAGTGATTGACAACATGTCACTTTTGATGTGAATAGTGATGGTAGTAGTTGGTTGGCTTTAATGCCTTGACTTTTTGAAAGTGGAAAATTGATATATGTTTTAATTGATTTTGGAAATCAATTAACCAACACACTTAACAATTTTTCTATTCTCTCATCTCAACCTCTCGGCCAAGGGGCATTTCCTTCTCCAAAATTTTTGGCAATTGCCGAGAACAACTAGAAGAGGAATATAGATTTTGTGGCAAAATTTCTTGAGTGCTAGCACTCATTCGGGGTCTTGCGAAGGTGATAGGGAAACTCACCAATGGGCATGGAATCACACACAAATCTTGGAGCTTTAAGAACCACCATGGCCGAAAATGGAGGACAAAAATTGAGCCCACTGCCGTGAGCTTCCATGGATGAAAGCTTGAAGATTTTCGTTGTTCCTCGCGTCGCAAAAGCCGATCGTTGTAAGTATGATTCCGCCATTCTTTTACGAGTATTCACATATATGTTTCTTGCTTGAAATCGATCTTGGGACTTAATAGAAACCCAACAAAAAGTTCAATTATTACCGTCACCACGCGTTAACTACCTTGTTATAATGTTATCAAATGCAAATCACTAACATTTCTACCAAAGGAAACTTCCGGCCACCAAACCAAAAATTCAAGCTTATCCAATCTTTTTCAAATTCGATTAGACTCATATTTTTATCAAACATATGCCACTCACTCAAACAAAATACATGCTTATATAACTTATATATTCCCTAAAAAAAAATAATAATAATAATAAAATAAAATAAAATAATTCAAGTTTTTTTTCCCTTATACCTATACTCGGCTACAAACCTTCAATTACACATCATTGTGATTCATCATCACAAATTTTAATTCTTGCCATCTAGAATTCCAAGCGCCATTTTTGTATTATCAGTAACTAACATTAAACTGGTTTTTATATACCTCTACACTAACACGAACAACCCAACTTTCACAACATAAATACCAAGTATAACTTCGTCTTCTCACTTTGCTTCTAAATTTCTTACTTCAATATCTTTAACATCAATACTACTAAGCAACTCATGGATAATTTAATGCATCCACATATACATACTTATTACCCCTTCATTATATACCCATTGCATGGTCATCACATTACCAACATCACAATATAACTACAATAACAATTTCATCCTCCATTCGATCTAGACTCCTAAAGCTCCTTATTAAGTTTAGTAAAGCCCAATGTGTAAACCGTTTTAACATCGCAACCATGAATGTTATGTAACTAACTGATCATACAAAAAAGTCAAACTCTCCATCCCTCTAACATTCGGCCAATGTGGCCTTATATGAACTTCAATTTGATTCAATAAGTTTAAACATAAACATTGCTCAAAATACAAATCATGCTTGTAGCTCTACTCAAATATAAAAATCCATTTTCATTAAAAAAAAAAAAAAAAAAAAAAAAAGAGCTTTAGTTTCGATTGTGGTTATCCATTTTCTAATTTTTTAAGTTTCAAAAATTCAATGCTCAACTCATATAGTCACATCACCAAATGCTCCAAAATTTGTCCTACACCACTTATGTAAGTAATAACATCCTAATGATGCACGTTTGAATGCTTAAAGATGTCACGCAATACACGAATAAATTTCATAATTGTACCACGAAAATCGGGCCATTACATTCTCATATCCTTATAAAAAATTTGTCTTTAAAAGTCCCCGTCCTTATGTCTAATTATTTAGAACTGAACGCTCGTACATGACAATCTTATCTGTATTTAGAAGTAATCTAACTTACACATTTTCAAAAGTTACATATTTCATACATCAGTACAAGCCACGCTATTTCAAAGCAAAAATAGATCATATCAAACATTTCATACCAAATCAAATCAAACTTTTCATCTCAATTCATATTCATTCATATGGACTTGTTCAAACCATTTCAATACTCATCCATCAATAGAAATAAAAAGCCAAACACGAATTATATATAGTTAATTACATTCATCATAAAAAATGAGGAACAAAACATAGATTCTTCACAAATAGCCAAATACAGTATCAAAATGGAAAACATAATAACGATTTCATGCCATCTATTTCATCCACAATCTGAAACGAAACTCATTTATTTCATATCATGTCATTATATATCATATCTATAAATGCTATTAACATCAAAGTTTATATATGCACATATCCAGTCATACATATAACTTTATATGGCTAACAACAAAGCATATATAACCATCTTAATGCTCAAAAGATCCATGACTAAACTATTAACATGCATACGTGCTCTATAATGAACTTGAACTTTTATACTAATAAATACATCAATCATCACAACTACAAGTGACACATAATCATACTACTATTATGATATTGATACTCTGAAATCTGCCAATAAAATTGAAAACGTAAAACAATCTCTTTCAAAAAAACACATCTCAAAAATATATTTTAAAAACTCTTTGATTGTAAATAAAATAAAATTAAAAATTCATCATCATCGTAAATTTGTATCAAGCATCCAGTATAAACTCGACTGAATGAAACATAATAAGCGCCATGTGTCTAAATCATGCGCATAGATCAGATAATGAACAAAATATGCCGTTGTCGATAGAGGGTAGTGGATTGGTCCACTATAGTTAGACAGAACCCTATACAAGTCCCACGACGGAAACATATCATATTAAATTATAAAACTGTAATGAACCTAAAATTTTCATAAGGTTATTATTTTATTTTTTTATTTTTCCAAAGTTTGAATCTTTGACTTTAGAATTTAATGATAAAAATTTCTTAAGTTTTCTTCAATTTTTATTTTACCCAAAATCTAGGGTTCCTTTTCCATTTCTTTTCTCTTCAATTTTATTTCTTTTTCGTACGCCTGAGTGAGAGAGAGGTCTGGTGAGTGGAGCCGTTTTCCAGCCATCAGAGTTGAGGGAAATGGAGAGCAAGCGGTGATGAGCGTTTTGGTGGTGGTGGTGTCACGGTGGTGGTAGTTTTTCGGAGAAGAGAGAGCTTGAAGATTCATTAAGGTGATTTATGACAAACCAGAGCTCTGTAGGCAAGTGACCACTGTCATTGGACTCAACTCAACGACGCGCATCTACTGGTGGTAGCGACGTGGCAGTGCACCGGCGCGTGGCTCTATGCACCGAAGTATGTGGCGGCGTTTGAAGGTCATGTGCCGGCGTGTTTGGGCAGAATCTCCTGGTTGATGTTTTTGACATGTTGGTTTGACCCTTTCATGCAGTAATGGACCCAAACTCTAATCTTTATGTAATTGTCATTTTTTTATTACGTGTCTTATTTACCAATTTTTGATTATTTATTTTGAGATTTGATTTTTAAATTGTTATTTTCATATTATGGCGTTAGATTTGAAGTGTGGTTGGGTGGTTGTTGTAGGCCCCAAATGGGCATTTGTAGTATTGGATTGTAAAGAGAAAGCTCACGTTTTAAATGGAACGATGCCGATTTTTCATTAGATTTGTGCGGGAGTTTTATTTGGTGTGTTTTACATCACAAGTTTTGAGATTCATTTTTGGGTGATCTTTGGGCGATCACTGATCAGTGGGACCCATCTGTCTCATAGAGCGTGTTGGGTGAGTCGAAGAGAGTCTTGTAGCTGTTAGACCGATGGAATGGTTCGAGCATGTTGAGCTTCGTTGTAAGATCGATTTCATGTTTGGAGCATGGAGTTAAGGTAAGAATTCAGTACTCATCTTAATTGTGGTTTTAATATATATATATATATATATATATATATATATATATATATATATATATATTATATATATATATATTATATATATATAATATATATATATATATATATATATTATATATATATATATATTATATATATATATATATATATATATATTATATATATATATACACACACACACACACACACACACACTTATAAAAATAATCTGAATTGTATCTTAATATTAGTAATATTTTATGGAAATGTGAAATGGCCCGTTAGACTACACAACGCGACCATAATATGTTTCATTGTATAAATTATATTTATTTCTTAACTTACATACTCGGAACTATTTTATTACACATATATATCTATGTACTATATTAACCATGCATGATTTTGGTAAAACCGAATAAGGTGATTACAGTAATCCCTACTAAGCATGTGGTTTCGCTCATCCCTCAATTTAACATTTCAGATTAGACCTTGGATCTTCGGAGCTTGCGAGTGCATTCTTGATTTTGAAGCTTCAGAGAGCAAGAGGCGGGTTTGATTCCTCGAGAGTGTTCAGATCGTGTTGAGTAGTTTTTTCGTTTCGACGGTGCTAGTGCATTCGTGGAGGTAATTGACTTATATTTGAGATTATCAGACTGTGTAGTTGTTTATATGATACATTGCATAATCAGACCATTATTTGAATTTTAATTATCTATTTCATGTCAGGTGTTCATATTAAAACTGTGAGAATATTTTGGATATTTTCCATATGATTTTATATTTTCTTTTATTTTAAAGTCCTTGAGCATATTTTGAAATTTTACATTTTAGTCCCTTTTAACCAAGTCATGTTTTGACTTTTTGACCTTTTTTCTGCTTACTTTTTGACCATTTAACTGGTCTTGTTAAAATTTTATTTTGTTTATTTACCCTATTGTCATTGGCCTTAGTTTTGGGCCGTGGTTATATTT
Organism: Zanthoxylum bungeanum; assembly: GCA_019454045.1. Lineage (NCBI taxonomy): Eukaryota > Viridiplantae > Streptophyta > Magnoliopsida > Sapindales > Rutaceae > Zanthoxylum > Zanthoxylum bungeanum. Next base: position 20,074 of record SKCR01024369.1, on the reverse strand, counting down.
TTGGTATTAGAGCGTCAGTTTTACTTTCTTTAAGATGTGACGTTTGTCAATGAAATATATTTGGTATTGTTTTCGCATTTTCAATATTTTCATCCGTATGCATCATATTAGGGAGAAGTTCTGATAATATCATACATAATCAGTTGTAAGAGTTCACAGAGAGATTATGATAGTTCTACCTTAATGTCGACATATGATTGAAACCCTGTAGGACTAGAGCATCGGATTTGGGCTACTCTGGGCAGCCTAAAAGGTTATTATCTTACTTTTCGGGTAAGAGATTGATGCATAATTTTCAAAGTTTTTTCTTTTGGAATATAGGGTTTTACAGTTGGTCAATGTCAGGTTTGGTTTATTGAACTTCTTTGTTGTATTCTTCGTTCGGTTTTAGATACCAGAGGGTGATCTGTGGCATTCTGGGAAGGGTTATGAGCATGGTTGCGAACTCATTAGTTGTTGAGAGTTGGTGAATGAATGTTTCCTATATTCATGTGTTTTATGTTTTCAAATTATTTACATTTACGTTTTTAAGTTGACTTATTAGTTTACCTTACCAATTTACGTATTCGATTCATTTTTTCAGTTCAAGTCCCAACTCATGTTTTTAATTAGGTTTTCATGTGATATTTTAGCTTACGATTACGTGCCACGTGTTTATGAATTTTATTTTCAGTGGAACATTCCCATGATTATGCAAACTGATTATGATTTTGTTCGAACGATGTTCATTCCACACCTATTGGAAAATAGGTAATGAACAATGTATGAGCAAGTATGTGTCAGATTATGGTTAATGTGCCAGCTCGTTTTATGTTTTCAAGTGCACATTCTCATTTTAAGTTTCAAATTTTTATCATGATTCTGAGATCATGCTTGCATTTTTACCATATAGTTCAATATTTGCTCATATTATATTTACAGTTTTTCAGTAATGTTTTCATGATTCTCAACTCACTGTTGTATTTTATGAGTCATGTTCACATGTTCACAACTTGCATTTTTCATGTGTCATGTTTACATGCTTTTAGCTGTCATCTTCCGTGTGTCATGATTTTAGTTTTCGGTTCACATTCTTCGAAATTTCATGTATACAGTTAATGATTTCAGCTTACGTGTCATATTAATATGATTTAATTTGACGTTCTTTTATGTCTTTCACGATGCCTCATGAGGATTGATCACCCTCATAGACTCATTCGCATTCAAGTTCATGTTTACTTTTCGCTACATGGTTCGATCTCAACTTATGTTATGTTTTACAGTTTGTAATCATGTTTTCATGTTTTCATGTTTACATTTTATAGATATTTCTATATCTTCAATTTACAATAAGTCATTTTTAGTCAGATTTTGCTTGACGTTAAAACAAATCATGTCTTATGAGGTCATGTTTACGTAATTTCGGATCATGTTACGATTTTAGATCACATTTACATATTTGTAGTTTTGACGTAGTTTTAAGTCTTAACCTAATTTTCGAATTTTCATATTTACGTGCAACCACGTTGCTATGTTTCAGTTTTCATGTTTTGTCCTAGCCTATGGTCATGTTATGGGATTTCGGTCTTATTACATCTTTATATATATGTTCTTCAGTTTCAACTTCTCTGTCCATTTTGCTTTTTCGGTCAGGAACCAGTGGTACCACGAATAAAGTTGTGAGGGTATAGGGCTTGGACTTGAGATCCATCCATTTTGTGAGGCAAAGCAGGTATTACCTTGATAGTGGGTCCATTTGTGTAACATGGCCTTGTATGGCATTATGCTTGGGCTTATTGATGAAGTGCTTGAGACACTCATCTTTTTTATCTTCGTTTATGATGTTGTACTTAGATCTTTTTGGGTATTTTGAATTTTGGGACAAAATTCTTTTAAGGGGGAATGATGTAATGACCCTAAAATTTTCATAAGGTTATTATAGTCTTTTTATTCAAAAGTTTGAATTTTTGACTTTAATAATTGAATGATAAATTTTCATAAGTTTGCTTTAATATTTATTTGACCCAAAATCCAGGGGTTCCTTTGATATTTTTCAAGCCCCTTTATAAGCTTTTCATTTATTCTCTCTCTCCCAAACATGAGTTGCTATTTCTTTTCTCTTCATTTTTATTTCTTCTTCATGCGCTTGAGTGAGAGAGAGGTCCTGCAACTTGAGTGATCCGCGTCCCGAGCATGGTTTTCAAAGCTGAAGTGGTTGACCCATCTGATAACCAACCTGCATAACTAGCAAAAACAATCCAGAGCATACAAAGTAAAAGTTCGAATATCGACAGAGTATGTTATTTATCAATATATTCTTTTCAATCATATAAAACATGAAGTCATATTTCTTCTACTTTATTACGATTAAGTATCTTTGAAATATCATCAAATCAATAAAGCAACAAACTCGCTTCAATTCCGATAACATTATAATAACTTAATATTTGTGACATATGCATTCACATATATGCCATGACCAAGTTCAATTCTCTCACATTCATGCAAACCCAAACTACCTTCACAGCCATACATTCGACTATATTTATGCCATTACCAAATCAAATCATCCAATACAAAAGCCATTATGCAACATCATCAAAGGCACAAAACCAATTTCCCAACATCAACACATTGCCCTTCACATACTCAACCACCTCACACTAACAACATCAATATCAACTCCCTCATCAACTAGAGTCAAGACTATTCATTCACATATATACATATAAGTTCAATTATTACCAACACCACGCGTTAATTACCTTGTTATAATGTTATCAAATGCAAATCACTAACATTGCTACCAAATGAAACTTTCGGCCACCAAATCAAAAATTCAAGCTTATCCAATCTTCTTCAAATTCAATTAGACTCATATTCTTATCACACGTACGCAACTCACTCAAACAAATAAATGCTCACATAACTTATATATTCAATAAAATAGCAAAATTCAAGTTATTTTCCCCTATACCTATACTAGGCTACAAACCTTCAATTACATATCATGGTGATTCATCATCACAAATTTTAGTTCTTACCATCTAGAATTCCATGCACCATTTTTATATTATCAATGACTAACATTAAACTAGTTTTTATATACTTCTCACAATAACACCAACAACCCAGCTTTCACTACATAAATACCATATACAATTTCGTGTTCTCACTTTGCTTCTAAAACTTCCAACTTTAACATCAATACTACTAAGTAACTCATGACCATAGTATTGCATCCACTTATATATACTCATCACCCCTTCATTATATACCAATTTCATGGCCATCACATTATCAACATCACAACAATAATTACAGTAACAACGTCATCCCCCATTCGGTCAAGACTTCTAAAGCTCCTTATTAAGTTTAGTAAAGCCCAATGTGTAAACCGTTTTAACATCCCAACCATGAATGTTATGTAATCAATCATACAAAAAATTCAAACTCCTCATCCCCCTAGCATTCGGCCAATGTGGCGTTATATGAACTTTAATTTAATTTAATAAGTTTAAACATAAACATTGCTATTTAATTACTTAAAACACAAATCATGCTTGTAGCTCTACTCAGATATAAAAATCCACTTTCATAAAACAGCCTTAGTTTCGATTATGGTGATCTATTTTTTAAGTTTCAAAAATTCAATGCTCAACTCATGTAATCATATCTCCGAATGCTAAAAAATTTATCCTACACTACTTAATCAAACCAAATGAAGCCACTAAAGTTAAATCTCTTCTTGACTTCGAAATTGAAGGATGAAAAATGCATGTAGAAAAATCAAATTAGAGAGAAGAGAATAGTTAGGGAAGCTTACTTGTTTGTAAATCACGTGAGGGGAGCTTATAATTGAGCCCTAATGGCTTGAAGAGAGAAGGAACCAAAAGTTCTTGCGATTTCTCTAGAAAAATAGTGAAAACAAGTAAAGAAATGATGAATAGTGTGGGCGGGGGGTCGTTTCTAATGTGGAACCATATTTTTTTTAGAATTAAATATTATTATTTCTTTAATGTCATGTGAAATTTATAGAGTATTCCTAAGGTGCTACAGTAATAGCGGAAAAACTTACATTCTTGATTAGGTTCATGTCTGATTTTTAAATAATGTTCAACGCAAAGGTTATAGATCTTCGTCCTAACTTTCCGATGATATAAAGTTCACTGAAATCGGACATCATATGAATACGTTACGGCTTAAATAACGAAAACTATACCCGGATCGCAGAAAAATTTAAATGCACATCGAAACTGAAAAATTTCCACTTTTTGTTTCCAAAATAATTTATATAAGTAATAAACTAATAATGCACATTAGAATACTTAAAGATGTCATGTAAAACACGAATAAATTTTGTAATTGTACCATGAAAATCGAGCTGTTACAAGTATGGAGAAGCCTGGTCTTAGAGGTGATGCAAAGCTGCTGTAAACAGAGCAAGGACATCGGTTTCCGGTGTGGGGACCAGTATGTTAATCTTAGTATCAAAATATCAGGATTTGAAGGTTTAAAAATATTTTACACATGAGTCTAATGCATCTAAATGAATGTGTATGAATCCTATGAGTTTAGAGACTTAGAACAACTCACTTACAAATAGAGCCATAAGCTAAGATTACACAAGATTTTCTTCAATTAGGTGCTAGTCTTCACATCCATTGCTATTCACCACCAATGTGCTTTGAAATCTTTTTGGAATATCCGCTAATTCGCGTCGAAGACTTTTAGTGTTGTATTATCAAAATCCATCTTAAGAATCTATCGCTAATATATCATAGAAATCCTTTAAGTAAATTGTTATAACCAAATCCACTTTGGAATATGAGTTTATTACTTTGGATAAGTATGGTAAAGAGGTTGAATGACTACATTATTTCTTAGGGGATATTTCAAAGTGGGGAAAACCTGCAAGTAATTTGTATATAATATAATAGTCAATGCAATTAGAAAGGTATAGAGCAACATTTATAACGGTAATTTTAGACATATACGTTGTTGATAAAATATTATTAGATAATTACTCTCAACTATAGTTATCTTTGTTGACTGTGTGAAGTTAAAAAAATACTATTATGGATTCGTTAACCAAAGATTAATAAATAACGAGTTATTTGAAAAATCATAGAAGGAAATAGGACTAAAGCCTTTGAACAAAAATTCGATATAATGAAATTCAATCTAGTTCACTAGAGATCTCAAAATCCAGGTTTAAAGGGGCAACCTAATTATAAAGACTTAGGTGGATCATCGTGGGAGATTTTCTCTCGGTTCATTCATATGATAAAATGAAACAGTGATGCCAGTAGGAAAAGATGATAAGCAAAGACTTTAAATGATTTTTATGCTTTAGGGTTAAAAGTGAAGTAATACTAGTTACTTTTAATTAAGAAATCACATGTGTAAAAATGACGTGGAACCGCTTCCAAGAAATTATATAGGGATCAATTCTTAAGAATTTTCGCAAAACGATAGAAATGGTCATAACCAAAACAAACATAGTAATGATAATTATTCAATTCAATTTTTTTAGAATAGAAGAGTCGTGCCTCTCATTTTATTAAGAAAATTATGTGCTACACAGGCTTTTAAAGTCTAATTATTATTTGAAGTCAAAGATTCTTCAAAAACTTTGTCTATTATTTTGGAAGATCTCTCGCTTCCGATCACAAATTCAACCATACATGTAGGAACTAGAGTGGCGCTGCTCAAGCAAAAAGTCATTATACTTCATTTTATTAAGCTAGTGACCTTTGAGACTGAATATATTATTTTCGTATAAGCCTTGATATTCCCAAATGCCTTCAGATCTTCTGAAGCAGAGGCGAAGCTATCTCGATTTGGGCGAAGATTCATATCATACGGAAAATATTTAAAGAAAAGTTTTATTCTTTCTCATTTGGGATCATGAAACACCGCTTTGTGTAAAATTTTAATTATATTTACAATAGTTTGAATATAATGTTTTTACAAAATTATTAATATAGTATTTACACGTTTACTATTTCAGTATATATAAGTTTTCACTCATCTTATTTTAGTGATTATCAATTTTTGGGACTGCACAGTGCAAGCTTTTCTCAATTTCTTCTCTAAATATATATTCATTTTAACTTTTAATTTTGTAGGTCCACAAGTTTTTTGTTAAATGAGCTTTAATTCACAATACATTTCTCAAGCCCTAAAGTGTTAGTTTAACGTTAAGATTTCATTTTGATTTATTGTATTTACTTTTATAGAGATTTTATTATTTATTTTTATGAATATTTCAATTAATTCCAAGATTGTTGATGTTTTTTGTTATAAAAGAAGAAAAAAATAATAGAGAATAAAATACATTGAGAAGTTACGGGCTTCATTATTATTTTTGAATGAATAAGTTTACAAAATTGCTCTCTATTTATAGAGATAAATTAAAGTGAGATTATTATCCCTAAGTAATGTGGGATTATAACATCTCGTCTAAGTCACGATCCTCCATAAGTCTCAGATGCTACTAAAATTTCAACATGATGTCTATTAAAAATCATGCAACTTGGTCTAAAGTCCAACTTCTTGGAATGACTTGTTATCACAAATAAACTCAATATGCAAAGCGGCATCAGGCTTGAACTCAACACATAACTATACAATAATGTGATTAGCACGTTTACTCTTTACATAATGTTATACATTTACAATTAGAGTAGTGTAAACTCATAACTTGACCTAGGACTCTACAATGAACTCTATAACAGTCTATACCGCAGTTGGGGTGACCCGCTCTCTTCAAGACTATTGCTAATCTGTAAACTATCAAATTGTTGTGGAATGAGCTATAAAGCTCAGTGTATCTCACGCCTTAAGTAAGCATTAAATAAATTTTAATAAACATAAACAGTAAACACACACACACACATATATATACACATATACATATACACATACAAGGTTCTTGTAACTCACTTACTCTGATCTATAAGACATCTTCCGTAGAATTACCTTACGGGATCCATAAGGTACCTATACACACACACACACTCACTTACTCACATGCACATAAAAACAACATCGCCATCTTTTAAACCTGAAGTGACTTATAACATATAGACATATGCACTGATTTATGCATACAAGATAATCCATTGAACTACTAACCTCTATGGTGATACAAATACTCACATCTGATTCCATCCGTGGAATCCTTATAAATTGTATTTTAGATGAGATAAATATCCAATATTAAACCCTTACAACTAATCACAATCGGTAATGCATCTCAACATATAAAATTATATTAATTACATAACTTATTACATATTATCAGTTAATTCATCAAATAAAAAATAGGTGTAACTGAACTTATACATAAACTTACTAATCATGCCACTGGATAAGGAAACTGAAATTTCTAAAATTCATCTAGTGTCTCTGGAAACTGAAACTGAAAATTTTTCTAAGAAAACTGAAATCATAAATACTTGAAACTGTGTTCATGCATCATGTACATCCACAACATACATACATTGAATCCTGAAAAGTCTATATCCAGGAAGATACCTCCATTGGATAGATGTAACACCCAGTTAGAGGAAGAATGTTACCGGCAGGAGACAGGATTGACCCATCTCCAAAAGCCTCTAAATCTACAGAAAATTTGGCATGATGTATCTTAAAAACTGGATAACCTGGATCACAGTCCAGCATCAAAGGCAATCCAAGAAAATATCAAACCAATAAAAGAACCTCAAGTCCACACAAAACTCATCAAAACCACAACCTAAGGGCTTCATGCCCACAACACCATAAATAATCAGAACTTTAATTTATTAATACAAACCACGTGCTCAGCACGGTAAGTAAAATGATAGTTCGAATATCTTAATCTTCTAAAACTTTTCCCATAACACCTGCGAGGGTGACTGCCGCTTGGGTGATCCTTGCCTCGAACATGACTTCCAAAATTGAAATGGTTGACCCATTTAGAAGTCGACCTGCAAAACTAGCAACTGGTTTGGTGTGAGTTAAAGAAACTCAATAAGTAACCATGCTGCACTACAAACAAAACATACAAGTCTTTTAAATTCGAAGTTTTTCATAATTTACAAGTTATTACGAGTCCTAGAATTATCAACTTCCTATTATCCTTTATATCTTCTCTATATCAAATTTTCATATTTATATATTTACATATTGTCAGTATAGTAACTAGACATTCAAAGCACACATAACATAGATTCGAAACCACAAAGTATGTCATATAACATTAAAACCATTTCAATGTCAAATATGAAGTCACAGTTGAATATCTTTGAGATATTATCAAAACAATCTTTCCATAATTTCCTTTAATCTATGATAACCTTACAATAGCTTAACACTTGAGTTCCGTATACATTCACACATACCATAGCATATCTCTCGTGTATACATGCAAATATAATACTGTAATTCTTATATATAGTTGTACATACCGTTACAACTTAGCAAACACGCTTTATAACCTCCTATATTCACATCAACTTCAAATCAGCCCTCATTTCACATAAGTATACAAAATCCATACATACGTACACACACACTCAGGCATCTTTACAGTCATCACGCAACCAACTAAGAAGCACACATAACAATCAATAGGTCAAAGATCGTACCATCCAACATTACATACAGACGGCTGGTTTACACACACAATCATTAAACTATCAACCACGAAGCACATTTACAAGCAATACATCACAAGACACACAATCAAACAATACATATATATCACGGCACACCAAACTCATTGCACAACTTTTCATACACAAGCACATACACGACAAACAATTCAAACATCATACAAACACTCATGTACATACATATATTTCAAACATACGAATACACATCTTATTACGAAATCAAATCTCATAACTCTCACATCCTTCCCATCTCTTCATTATCGATCACATCATATTCTTTACTTATAAGTGAATATTCACTATATATATATATATATATATATATATCCAATCAGTCACAAACTTCCAACCCTCAGACTAGACTTAGCCTATACCAACCCAACCTCTATACCATAAGCTCATATGCATTTTCCATTCATAAACTTATTCCAATAACATACATCTACACGTAAAAATACAAATTTAGAAAACAATACTTATTCCTTTTCCCGACCTACCATACACAAATTATTAATGGCATATCATTACATATCAATACAAACAGGTGTATCAATAGTTATAAAAATACTATTTCATTTACGTACACATATACATGTCATTACACATTCATACACTTACATACTTAAACATATGCATATAGACATTGAGCTCGTCAATTACTTCACTTTATAGCATAGTAATAACTGAAAATCCATACCTGTGGAGGTCGATAAACTTAACGATACATGTTCTTGAACTCTGTCTCAGGAGTATCTCTAACTATCATCATATTATCCTAAACACTTCAATTATTTACATATATATATGTGTGTGTGTGTGTGTGTGTATAAATCATATCAACAAATTAAGTATTCCCCGCATGTGTTACTTACCCGGCTTCGTAAACGCCGTAGGTTCTAGTCAAGTCTGTCAAAATAATGGCGAAAAGCCGTCAGACACACGACTTACGAAGTTCTCGAACCCTCCGAATCATAGTTTCCGCAAACGCTATGGAAAGGTCTCGAACCCTCCGAACCATCCCGGATTTATCCAAACACGTTCGTAATATCAAAAATAACTCATAAATATTATCAAAACCAAAATATATATTTATACGCAAAAGCCTACTTTTATCCAAAACTTACATATTCTATCGGATCGAGCAAACTCGTTTCGTTTCCACTCGGATTCTACCAAAAGCACATATTCAACATACTAATACTCAAACAATTCATTTTATATGATTACACTACTCTACGAAACTACTGGAAACATTCGAATATTTTACGGAAAACTTGAAATTAGCGTATTCTTACCGGGAGGTCTTACCGAGATTTTGAGGGCATTTACGGACTCCAAACGATCCCATGAACATGCTGAAATCGACAGAATTCCGATCGGAGCTACTGTTCATCGTGGGTCACTATTCATCTGAGTCTTCTTCTTTCGATTCACACAAAACCAAGCGCTAATCTGTAAAACCGACACCGCAACCTTGTAGTACTCTCGGAGAGCTTCGATTTGGCGGGTGGCTCGGGCCGTGAAACGAAGCAACGAGTCGGGATCGGACAACCCATTACTGCGTGTTTCTCCTCTGTTTCTTGCCGTTTCTGGCACTTCTGGTGTCGCTGCCGACCACCGTTGAATGGAGGGTGGTCGGACGTCTCTCTCAGTACCTTCACGCCAGCCGGTCAAGGCCGGTTGACCGCCAGTGTGACTGGCAACTGCTGATTCGAAAATGGAGAAGGGGGGGTCGTTTGAAGAGTCAAGGGATTTTTAAGTTTTTTGCAATTAATGAAAACTAGGGAGTATTTATATGAAAGTTTTGAAAAATTACATATGTCTTGGAACAAAACTAGAAATTACGCATTTTCGAAGCCCTTCTGATGCAAATTTCGGAAAGTGTTCAACATGAAAGTTATTCGTCTCGGAAAAAAGAGTCTGATGGTTCATAAATCATCCCAATTGGAGTTCGTTTGCTAATATTATAGTCGATACAAGAAACTTTTATGCGTATAACGATAAAATCGGAAATCGCGTAACCGATTCTCAATACCACATATTTTCCAACGCGACGCACCTGCACTTTAAAATATTACAATCTTTTTTCCAACTCATAAACTCTTATTTTCGATTACCATCCTATTCCAAATCTTTAATTTTAATTCAAAAACTTTCTCGCACTGTTCCGAAAAACCCGGGATATTACATCCTCCCCTCCTTATAAAAATTCGTCCTCGAAATTTCTCCATCCTTATTTCTGATCATTCGGAACCAATCGTACGTACTTTACCATCTTGTCCGTATTCAGAAGTCACCATACTTAATACCTTTCAAAAGTTACATATTCCATACATCAATACGAATCATGCTATTTCGAAACAAAACACATCGAATCAAACATTTCATGCCTAAATCAAGCCAAACTTGTCATTTCAATTCACATCCATTCGTAAGAACACTCTCAAACTGTTTTCAATCTCATCCATCAACAGAAGAGAAAGTCGAACACGGATTCTACGCAGTCAATCGAATACATCATTTGAAACAAGGAACATAACACATGTCATTTACACGCAACACAATATCAAAACGGAAACTTAATACGAATCTCATACTATCTATTTCATCCATAATACAAAATGGAACTCATTCATTTCACATCATGTCATTCTACATCATATATATAAACGACATCAACATCAAAGTTTACACTCATACATATCCCATTGCACATACAACTTTGTATGGCTGACCACATAGCACACATAACCATCACTATATCCATAAGACCCATGTCTAACTATAAACTTACATACGTACTCTTATAACGATATAAACTTTTATACCAACAAATACCTCTATCGTCACAACCAGAAGTGACAACCATAATACTCTTATGATGTTGATAGTCTGAAATCTGTCAATGTCTGTCATTATTCAAAATACATTTAAAAACATAAAATGATTTCTTTTTAAAAAAAATCATTTTGAAAATGCATTTGAAAAACTCTTTTACTGCAAACAAAATCAATTTCAAAAATCCATCATCGTAAAAATCATATCGATCATCCAACATAACTCAGTGGACGAAACATAAACGAGCGCCCAATGCCCAAATCGCGCGCACATATCGAACAATGAACGAACCGATCCCCTGTCGACATAGGGTTGGGTCGTACCATTTCTGATGGCTTAGACCCTACGATCACCCCGGTGGAAACTTATGATGAGTTATGAAAAATATAAATGCATACATCGATCGTCGGGGCGGAAACATAACAATAACCGATCATCTCAGCGGAAACACATCAAGAAAATATAAAATTATCACTGAGACGAAAACATATAAAAAATCATATCGTAAAATATCAAAAGTAATGTCCAATGCATCAAATCAAAATGCAATTAGTTTGAAATCATTTTCCGCCCAAAACATAAATTTGAATAAATCATAAATGAGTCTTTGATGCAATGCTTTCAAAATAATACCGATCGTCCATGCTCAGTCGCGCTCAAAGACTGGACAGTGTACGGACTATATCGATAGGGTAATGGGCCAGCCATTTTCCGATGGTCTGGACCCGTAACGATCACCCCGGTGGCCAACCCAGAACGTAACATAACCGATCACCACGGAGGGTCAAAAATATAAAATCATCGAGCTTCGTGGCGGAAATAAATTTTCGAGCGTCTCGATGGAAATAAGTTTTACAATTTAAAAACATCAAAATCATTTTCGAGCACCGAGACGGAAACATATTAATAGATCTCAAATCATGAAAACTCAAATCAAACGTCGAGGCATAAATATTTTCTTTATCTTTTATAATAAAAATCAAACCTCTGAAAACTTTCTTTCTTTCTTCTTTTCTTTTTCTTTTCAAACTCTGTTATGCCAGAAATCAAATTCCAAGTTTTCAAAACATGGTTCAAAATATCATTTCACAATTCAGACTATCAACATCATAGAATCTCCCACACTCCAAAACACCTCAGATTCATATTACTCACCTATACATATACCTATATGAACAACATACTTTTAACTTAATGTATATATACACACAGATATATTAATATCATATAAACATATATCGATAATCTGAATCATCAAGATCATAACACATCATACCATATAATATTATTCCAATCAAACAACAAACATATGACTTATATGCTTTATACGTAATAGAAAACTTACTCAGACTATCGGATACCTTGTAGCAGCAGTCACTGACACCCTAACCTTTGCTCTGATACCAAAACTGTAACACCCAGCCAGAGGCAGGATGTTACCGGCAGGAGACAGGATTGACCCATCTCCAAAGCCTCTAAATCTACCGAAAAATCGGCATGATGTATCCTAAAAACTGGATAACCTGGATCGCAGTCCAGCATTAAAGGCAATCCAAGAAAATATCAAACCAATAAAAGGACCTTAAGTTCACACAAAACTCATCAAAACCACAACCTAAGGGCTCCGTGCCCACAACATCATAAATAATAAGAACTTTAATTTATTAATACAAACCACGTGCTCAGCACAGTAAGTAAAATGATAGTTCAGATATCTTAATCTCCTAAAACTTTTCCCAAGACACATGCAAGGGTGACTGCCGCTTGGGTGATCCTTGCCTCGAACATGGCTTCCCAAATTGAAATGGTTGACCCATTTAGAAGTCGACCTGTAAAACTAGCAACTGGTTTGGTGTGAGTTAAAGAAACTCAATAAGTAACCATGCTGCACTACAAACAAAACATACAAGTCTTTTACATTAGAAGTTTTTCAGAATTTACAAGTTATTACGAGTTCTAGAATTATCAGCTTCCTATTATGCTTTATATCTTCTCTATAACAATTTTTATATTTATATATTTACATATTGTCAGTATAGTAACTAGAAATTCAAAGCACATAGAACATAGATTCGAAACCACAAAGTACGTCATATAAAATTAAAACCATTTCAATGTCAAATATGAAGTCACAGTTGAATATCTTTGAGATATTATCAAAACAATCTTTCCATAATTTCCTTTAATCTATGATAACCTTACAATAGCTTAACACTTGAGTTCTGTATACATTCACACATACCATAGCATATCTCTCGTGTATACATGCAAATACAATACTGTAATTCTTATACATAGTCGTACATACCGTTACAACTTGGCAAACACACTTTATAACCTCCTATATTCACATCAACTTCAAATCAGCCCTTCATTTCACATAAGTATACAAAATCCATACATATCACGAGTTTCATCATACATACACACACACTCAGGCATCTTTACAGTCATCACACAACCAACTAAGAGGCACACATAACAATCGATACGTCAAAGATCGTACCATCCAACATTACATACATACGACTGGTTTACACACACAATCATTATACTGTCAACCATGAAGCACATTTACAAGCAATACATCACAAGACACACAATCAAACAATACATATATATCATAACAGACCAACTCATTGCATAACTTTTCATACACAAGCACATACACGACAAACAATTCAAACATCATACAAACACTCATGTACATACATATATTTCAAACATACGAATACACATCTTATTACGAAATCAAATCTCATAACTCTCACAACCTTCTCATCTCTTCATTATCGATCACATCATATTCTTTACTGATAAGTGAACATTCACCATTCATATATATACATATAGATATATATATATATATATATATCCAATCAGTCACAAACTTCCAACCTTCAGACTAGACTTAGCCTATACCAACCCAACCTCTATACCACTAGCTCATATGCATTTTCCATTCATAAACTTATTCCAATAACATACATCTACACGTAAAAATACAAATTTAGAAAACAATACTTTTTTTTGCCGACCTACCATACACAAATTATTAATGACATATCAATACAAACAGGTGTATCAATAGTTATATAAATACTTTTTCATTTACGTACACATATACATATCATTACACATTCATACACTTACATACTTAAACGCATGCATATAGACATTGAGCTCGTCAATTACTTCACTTTTTAGCATAGTAATAACTGAAAATCGATACCTGTGGAGGTCGATAATCTTAACGATACATGTTCTTGAACTCTGTCTCAGGAGTATCTCTAACTATCATCATATTATCTTAAACACTTCAATCATTTACATATATATATATATATATATGTGTGTGTGTGTGTGTGTGTGTGTGTGTGTGTGTGTGTGTGTGTGTGTGTGTGTATAACTCATATCAACAAATTAAGTATTCCCTACATGTGTTACTTACCCGGCTTCGCAAGCGTCACAGGTTCTAGTCAAGTCTGTCCAAACAAATGGTGAAAAGCCGTCAGACACACGACTTACGAAGTTCTCGACCAACTACTATAAAATTCAGAATCTCTTCAAAATAATCAAATCAACTCCAATTTCAATACATTTAGTTTCATTAATCTTAGAACACCATTACAATCTATTCCAAGCCACTAGTTCACTTAAATTCTTGATTTTACGCGTTTTTAGAAAATCTTCCGAAAAAGTTTCCGCAAACGCTATGGAAAGGTCTCGAACCCTCCGAACCATCCCGGATTTATCCAAACATGTTCGTAATATCAAAAATAACTCAGAACTATTATCAAAACCAAAATACATGTTTATACGCAAAAACCAACTTTTACACAAAACTTACATATTCTATCAGACCGAGCAAAATCGTTCCGTTTTCACTCGGATTCTACCAAAAACACATATTCAACATACTAATACTCAAACAATTCATTTTATATTATTACACTACTCTACGAAACTATTGGAAACATCCAAATATTTAGAGGAAAACTTGAAATTAGCATATTTTTACCGGGAGGTCTTACCGAGATTTTGAGGGCATATACGGACTCCAAACAATCCCACGAACGCGCTGGAATCGAAGGAATTTCGATCGGAGCTATTGTTCATTGTGGGTCACTATTCATTCGAGTCTTCTTCTCTCGATTCACATAAAACCAAGCGTTAATCCGCAAAACTGACACCGCGGCTTTGTAGTACTCTCGGAGAGCTTTGATTTGACAAGTGGCTCAGGCCGTGAAATGAAGCAATGAGCCGGGATCGGACAACCCATTATCGTGTATTTCTCATCTGTTTCTCACTGTTTCTGGCGCTTTTGGTGTCGCCGCCGGCCACTGTGAACGCAAGGTGGCCGGGCGTCTCTCTTGGTGCCATCGCATCAGCCGATCGAGGCCGGCTGGCCGCCGGCCCGACCTGGCAGCTGCTGATTCGAAAATGGAGAAAGGGGGTCGTTTGAAGAGTTAGGGATTTATGATTTTTTTTGCAATTAATGAAAACTATGGAGTATTTATAGGAAAGTTTCAAAAAATTACAATCTGACCCCCAAAAAAAATTACAATCTGACCCATGTCTTGGAACTTTCTAGAATTTACATATTTTTGAAGCCCTTCTGATGCAAATTTCGAATAGTGTTCAACATGAAAGTTGTTCGTCTCAGAAAAATGAGTCTGATGGTTTAAAGAATCATCCCAATTGGAGTTTGTTTGCTAAATTTATAGCCGATAAAAGAAACTTTTATGGGTATAATGATAAAATCAGAAATCGCATAACCAGTTCTCAATACCACGCGTTTTCCAACTCGACGCACCTTTACTTTAAAATATTACAATCTGTTTTCCAACTCATAAACTCTTATTTTCGATTACCATCACATTCAAATCCTTAACTTTAATTCGAAAACTTTCTCGCACTGTTCCAAAAAATCTGAGATATTACAATAAAGAGGGGTAACTATATATGATCCAAATCCTGGGATCATATCAGG
Organism: Zanthoxylum bungeanum; assembly: GCA_019454045.1. Taxonomy (NCBI): domain Eukaryota; kingdom Viridiplantae; phylum Streptophyta; class Magnoliopsida; order Sapindales; family Rutaceae; genus Zanthoxylum; species Zanthoxylum bungeanum. Next base: position 3,601 of record SKCR01024369.1, on the reverse strand, counting down.
ATAGAAAGATAACTATAACTAGCCTCGTGGGCAAATAGTAATAAAATCTAGTATGTCTGTACCTAAAAATGATAAGTTTTGAAAAAACATCTTTGCAAATTGGATAGGTTCTATAAAGCACAAAAACTCATGTATCGAAAAACATTGAAATCAACTGAGAATAAAACCAAATTCTATATCTGTGATGGTATATAAGATCAGTAGTGTCAAAATCCAATATACAAAATTCCAATCTCATAATCTGTTGGAAATCAAGTCTTTTATAAAACTAAACAATTATACATAGGATCAACATGAAAAACACCACAAAACTGATGAAATCAATTTCAAATCAATGGATTCTATAACTAGTGAAATAAAAAAACTCGTGTGCTCTAGAAAACTCTAAACCTCTTATGTAAACTTTTTGAATCTGAAAACTTTATAACTTTTTGTAAAACTTTGAATCTCTATAGACGTTAGAAATCACATAAAACTTTCAGGAAATCTTTTTTATCTGAAAACATTAAAAGTCATTGTAAACACTTGGTGTTTAGGGGGTTACGTATCGCTGTCTCCTTAAGCACCTGTCCGAATAGCCTCTATAAAAAAACCTGATGTTTAGGAGCTTTACATATTGCCGTCTCCCTAAACACCTAACTAATGTCATGGGACATTACGTATCATAGTCCCCCATGACACTAAAGTAAACATTTGTCTCAAAATATACTAAACTTTAAAATTGTCGCAAACTGGCATTGTACTTACACATGCTAAAGTGAACTTTCAAACACGTCACATCAAAATCTCAGCCATATGTCAAACATCAAACACATCATCATCTTCATTACATTAAATACACAAATGGCACACATATTTGGTATGGAGTTCGACTACACATATCAATGTCTATACTTTTAAAAGTATAACTAAAAGCTACTATATCAAATGTTGGTTCCCAACTACGAGATTCTCATAGCTATGTCATTACAGTCACTGAAGTCATTTACATAATCTCAGTATCTAAACCTGGCAGTCAAGTTCTAATTTCCACCTATTACCCATAAAACTCTTTTACTAAAATAACTCCTCCAAGTTACGTAGACATATACACACATAAATATTATATAAATAGTTCGTCCTAGTATAATATTTACTCGAGGCAAGCCTATGGTGAAATACTTGATTGGGGTCCCCCGCTAGTCTTTCTCTTTCTCTCCATCTGTAATAAAAAAAAATATATGAGTAGTTAGGATCATCACATTACGACAAACTAACTAAGTAGCAATAACTTTTCAATTTTCCTAAACACTTATATTAAGTTTTTTTCAACAATTTCAGTTCCATTGCTCCTAACACATCAAGTACAATATATTCATAGTATTAGATTCATTTTTGACTAAATTCAAAAAATCTTCTAAAAAGCCCGAAAATATTTTTAACAGATCCGAAAATTTTCGGATCTTTTCCGCTCCACCCAAAACAAGTCTAATACTCTTATTGCATCATTATATTTTGTTCTAAGTCAAATCGTTAGCTTAATCTTTGAATTATGTATTTTTCAAAAAATCTTCTAGAAATGTTTCCGAAAACGTTGTGGAAAACTCCGAAGCCCTTCGAACCTTTCTGGACTTACTCAGATATTATCATATCATCATAATTAAATCATATATATTATTACATTCATCAAAGCACAGACAAGTGAGAAACCCAATCTAACTAAAAACTCACATAACCTATCAAATCGATCTAATTCATTCTAATTTTATTTCGATTCTACCAATAGCTTATATTTGACACATTCTAACTCAGTTAAACTCAATACACATCGAAAATTCGATTTTAAATAAGGTTCTGACCCTATGCAGAATTATAAACAATAAGCAGGACAAGTCATGTAACTGCAACTATGGATGAAAAATAGGCAACCATAATAACAATCAAATAAAATTATGCTGCAAATATAAAAACAATAATAATAATTAAAGCAGCAAATTAAATCAAACCACACAAAATCAACACAATAATTTTGGTGACGAAGTGGAAAACTCTTCCGAGTAAAAAAAACCACTCCGGGTATAGGCTACCACCCGAATCCACTATATAGAGAAAAACTTACAGGCGATGGTCAAGACCTATGGTGGCAACTCCACCGACTCAGTACCTCAATACTGCAAGAACTCAAGGAACTCCTCAAGCCCGCGACCCACGGTTTTCTTCAGAACCTCTGAAGTCTCTGAGCAGATTATATCACCAATGACGCCGGAACTCCGACTACCAAACTTCCTCTTAAAGAACTCTAAAGGATTAGGGAATTTGGGTTAAGTTGTGTTGAAGGTTTATCAAAGAAACATTCACACCATCAATGAAGAATACAAGGAGATAAGAAGTCTTCAATGGTGGAATCAATGAGAGTTGAAAGCTTTAAGAGATTTGGCTCAAGGAAAAGTGTTTCAGCTCTTTCAACTTCTGGGGAATGGCGGCTAAGTGTTATATTTATAGGTAGGGTGAAAACCTAGGGTTTAGTAGGCCAAAATCGCGTTCAGATCGCAGTCGCGTTCGAATTCCTACTAGAACGCTACTCGAATGCGCCCTTTCTGTGAAGACTCGTTCGAACGCCAATCGAACGCACAACGAACGGATGCTCTCTGGAATGATCCCGTTCGAACCCAACAAGAACGAGACTCGAACATTTGCTCTCTGGAATTCCCGTTCGAACCCGAAGATGAACGCGTCACTAACGCCACACGTTCGAACCCATTCACGAACTCAGCACTAACGCCAATAGTTCGAACGCACGAACGCACCACGAAAACGCATGTCTGATGCACGGCAGCCAAAAACCAGTCCAATTGTATAGAGATCTTCATGCAGGATTACAACTCAATTGAACTTGTTTTGTCACGGACACATGCCAATAAAAATGGAACTCACAATCTCCCCCTTTGGCATTCCGTGACAAAACACTACCTAATACAAAGACTACGGTAATAGACCCAAAAAGCAAAATAGTCAACTGTCAACCATCAAAACAGTGACTTATTACAAATGGACTCGATCTAACACCTAACAAAGTAGTCTTGAAAATAATGCCACCGCAGTAACATATCTGCTACCTGAAACATCCACAAACAATAATATACCGTGAAAAGCATTGGGATAATCAAGTAAAACATAAAGCAGGTAAAAATCTCATGCATGTACAAGTAGAAATCCCTCTCCCCCTTAATCTTAACTCCCCTTAAAACGAAGATATTTAAAGGATATTCTACGGCTCCTCCTATATATTAAGGCTCTCCCCCTTAATATATCACTCTCCCCCTTTTTGTCACGAAATGACAAAGGGTAAAGGAAACAGGAAAATAACAGGAGAACAAGAGACAACACAACAGCAAGAGCATAAACAAACAGGAATTACTCCCCCTCACAAACAGGCACAAACAGTTAGCAAAATAACATACGGGAAGTAAACCAAAACTCAGAAAAAGTGCACAAGAAGGAAGAAAACAATTGGTATGCAATAACATGAAGCACACACAGGCACATACTGAGATAAATAAAAATCCTGTCAAAAACTGACCTAATGATTTACCCAGTCAGTTATTATTTCAGCTGTTTATGA